>CAKAOH010041640.1:0-87878 GCA_916701665.1 Sebastiscus tertius | reverse complement strand
TTATGTATTTACTTGCAGTCATGCTCATCTGTTCACTATTTTAGCAAGCTCAGGCCTGTGACAAAATGATGATGTTATTGTTAATGTGAAAAAAAATAGTATTTTAATAATTATAACAATGGTCATTTTTTGGCATTTTTTTGACAGCAGATCAGTTTGAAATATTGCAGGGAGTAATGGAACAAGCAGTAGCAGCCAGACTGAGCTGTGAGATGAAGAGCTGCAGGCGACAGGCTGCATCACCTCCAACTTCTCAGCGAGGTAACCAACTATTGTACTTTCACTTTTGCTATTTGCAGACTTATGCTCATACTGTGCAGCATAAAAATCAGATCAAGGTTGCTCACAGAATGATGGAAAAAGGCCAAATATTCTTCTTTATTAAAAAGGCAATAGTTTGTTTTGCTGCCCCTGGTATTCTGCAACCTGCATTTGCTGTTAAAACAAGCAAATAGAGTTTCGCCAAATCAACCAGGACTGAAAACTTAGGGATGGCCACTTAATTGGATCAAACAAAAAAAACATTAGTTAGATAATGGTATAAAGAAATCATCAGAGTACTTTCCATGGAAAGACTTAGTGCCAAAATAAAAGGAAATGAGAGCAGCTTTGTAAATGTATAGCAGCCACTGTTAAATCACTTACCCAATGATCTAAGTGATTTCATTCAAAGAGGAAGTGGCCCATTGGACCAGTTTGTAACAATTAGGGCATCTATTGGCAAAAATGGAACATAATATTGATAAGTATGTTTTTTTTAGTGTATAATCACCTGATAAGAAGAATCATTGTGTTTTCGTTACCTTAGAATGAGCCTTAGAATATATATAGGGAGCGGGTCCCCTCTCCATTGAGTCTGCCATGTTGCACCATGTTTCTACAGTAGCCCAGAACGGACAAACCAAACACTGTTAACTTTTCCTGCTCGGGCCAGAGTCGATAACGTTACTCGCTTCTGTCGCCACCGCTCTCTCTCTCTCTTGCTTCAGCACTCACTTCCCACATACACACACACACTCTAAGCACACAACAACTGGCTCTAGACAGAGCCATTAGCATTTTTTGCGTCACATGAGAGTAGTCGTAATCTGCAACTTCACCGCTAGATACCACCAGATCCTACGCACTTTTCATTTAAGTCTTTTTGCTGAAAACAAGCAGATCAGAGCAGTAAGACTGAGCAAAACAGTAAAGTCATGGACTATAAAAACTAAAACAATGAGCTGTAAGACACTAAAACTCTCTGTGGAGCGTCCCCTTTCACATCCCACATCTATTGTTAACATGAAAAAGTACCAGTGCAGCATTAATGTAATGTAAGATGAACACTCATTCCTCTGAGGGACTTTAAAGTTTTACTAGCTCATATTTTTAATAATATATGTGATTGGTTTAATTATGTGGCTGTGTTTATGCGTGTGTGTTGATCTCAATGAGATTTCCTGAATAATTTAAATTTAACTAACCATGCAACCATCTGTAGATTTGTATTAGGATGTTTTATCTCCACTGTATAATCCTATAAAACACTCAAATGGCTCTCTCTTGAGACAAGTGCTTTAGTTTCAACTTCAAATGCATTTAAACTGTAATCTTTATTGTAATAACAGTTCCTTGTCTCTTGTACTCACATTTTCCTCTGATGAGTTCCTTTTTATAGTCCCAAACCTTAACTTTATGTTAAGGCCGGGCTCTTTTTGATTCCAATATATGGCATTATATTTACTCTCAGGAACACAGATGAGGCCCAGTCGTACCTCGAATATAACCATCAATCTGTCATTAACAACACCATTAACTATTAACAATGGGTAATTTTCCTCCTTTTATTATACGCATTTACAATTTTATAGCGGCTGTAGTCTGTTGTGTAATGTTCTCTTTCCGGCTTAATGAGATCCAGCTGTCCTTGTACTCGGTGTGTCGGCACATACTGTGAAGTTCTGATTGCTTTTAGTAGGTTTGAATGGCAGGAATGTCACCGTGACAAATACTTGTGTATTCATTGTATCAAGTGTGTATTTGAAAGAGACGAGAGACGTCTTCAAAAAATATGAAAAGGAATCTTATTGCCTTTAACTATGCAATTCAGTATGAGAATTAAAATTGGATCAGAAACACTTTTTCTCATTGATATATCAGACGTTGGGATGATTAATGATGATTAATGGGTACTTACGACAGTACCAATGTGACGCCATGGATTACAGAGAAAATATAGTCTTGTCAGAAATAAAAAAAAAAGAATAGCAAAGAGCTTCAGGTGGCCAAAGTGACAAGCACCGACCTGCTCCTGTCAGTGAAAAGTGTGCACCACCTTTGCTTTCGGGTTTGCTTCATGACAGGAAGATTGGGGTGCAGTGGTTGAAAGCCCCTTTCAGCTATAAAAGAAACTCTATTTTTCCCCGTTTGTGACACGGAAAAATAAGCGTCACGGGCGATAATGGGGACCTCTGTGAAGGTATGTTTTTAGTCAGATCATAAACACGGCCAATTAGAGGCAGCAGCGGGTCCTCAGAGATATCCGAGCGCATATGGGAATTTAGTGTGTGACTTGATTTGTGTGAAAAATATTAATCTGGGGCAGTCTGGTGTGAAATGACTTTCATGTTTACAACAAGTAGAAGTAGAAGGTTATCGGCTACTGATGTTGTAGAATTTCAAAACAAATTACATAAACACAGGAAAAAATGTTTCACAAGCTGCTGCTTCAGTTAATTTAAACTGTTGTTACGAGTCCCCAAAATTCACCGCATTAATCGATATGTTGCAGCAAATTACAGAGAGAGAATATTTTCAATTTACTGTACATGCAACTTTATGAAAGTATTATTTTGGTGACTTCAGAATAAGAGACTGGAGCCACGTCTGACTGCTTTAAGTGGTTTCTCAGCAGCAGATAAAACACAAGCAGTGCTTTACAATGAACAAATACAGCTAGGTGTGTTTAAAAAAACAACAACAACAGGAGATCAGCTGAACAATCCAGATTTTTTTAACCAAGCTGGAGGTAAAATGTCCAATTCAACAAGTATTGATTCAAAAGGCCTGCATTGAATGTTGCAATACAAAACAAAATCAGTGTTAAAGGCGCCGTGGTTACGAAACACACATCATCTTTGTGCCAAAGGAAGCCCTGTCAGAGAGGACGAATCAATGAAACCCTTTTAAACACATCTCAACTTCTGTGAACCTCGGACACGTTCGGCACGAGGTGCACAAGAGAGTCAAGATAATCCATAAGAGTGAAAAGCGGTCAACCTTCAACTGTCGTCGAATAAGGAGGGAGTTTTGTAAATGAGAGTGCGCGGGGTGTCATGCAAGGTTATCACTCTCTTGTACACTCTCAAGGCCGTCCTGTGTACAAATGGATGTGTCAGGAGTCAGGATGAGAGGCAGAGGTGCTCTTCGTGGAGAAATACAGTCAATTTGATTCAACAGCTCTACTCATTTGATAGGTGTTCAAATTGAAGATGATGTTTTCTCTGTCTACCTACTGAATAAAACGCTGTTTAACAGTTGTTATGAGTGAAGGCCACTTCCAATGTTTATGGACCCTCCCACCCTCGCCTCCTCTCGACAGCCTGCTGGTAGCCTTGGTGTACATGAGGGCCTTATGTACATTTAAGTTGTTCTTAGTTCATACTGTATATATTAGGGCTGTCAAAGTTAACGTGATAATAACGCCACTAATTTCTTTAACGCATAATGCAATAGATCCTCCGGAGGTTGTAGCGGGATCCATTTTAAAGATGGAGTGAAGATACTGAAAACCCACGAGTCTCCCCTTCACAGACATGCCCACTTTATGATAATTGCATGCAGTTTTGGCGCAAGTCCTAGTCAAGTCAGCACACTGACACACTGACAACTGGTGTTCCCTGTTGGGCTGCAGTTTGCCATGTTATGATTTGAGGACATTTTTGATGCTAAATGCAGTACCTGTGAGGGTTTCTGGACAATATTTGTCATTGTTTTGTGTTGTTTATTGATTTCAAATAATAAATATATACATACATTTGCATAAAGCAAGCATATTTGCCCACTCCCATGTTGATAAGAGTATTAAATACTTGACAAATCTCCCTTTAAGGTACATTTTGAACAGATAAAAAATGTATGATGAAATGATAAAATGATTTTGCAATTAATCACGATTAAATATTTTAATGGATTGACAGCCGTAATATTTATTTATTAATTTATTTTTACTTTGTTGATATGAATGATTTTAGAGAATTTTGCAGTTTGAGATGTTCATATTGATATTGTAGTGTTATACAATTGCATCAATGGTCAATTTAAATGAATGATGATATATCGTTATGTAAAAGGGTAATTTATGTAGGATTTTCCTGTTTACACCGCATGCCCAGTGTGCGTGAACGGTCCTGGGATATGCATTTTCAGCCATAGTAGTTTTAAAACGAAAATATATAATGTGGATGTAGCTTTAGTGTGTGTGATGCGACACAGAGAGGGGACTGTTCGTTCTAAAAAACAACAGCGGCTTCAGAAGAGGTTAGCGTCGATGCTGCAATAGCATCAGTTATATCAGAACTGGAGAGTATTTCTTCAATGAAAGAAGAGCATATAACAATGCTAAAGGCTTTTCTCGATGGAAAAGGTGTTTTTGCTCTTCTCTGCTCTTCTTTGTTTGATCGACAGATGGTTCATCCAATCACCTGCCAAGTATTTTTTTTAAAGTGCCTGCCTTTTTCCAAATAGTTTCCAATGACGGCTTCTCAGATGGTTCTGTGTTAACAGGGGTCAGGTTAAAAAAAGTTAAAAATGTTTGTTCGCCTGAAAGAGCTTTGTATCTCATCATGTGTTGTATATTTGAAGAGTCATTGACTTTAAATCTGCAATAATTGGGCTATTTGTTTTGGCCACTTGAAGGCAGAGGAAACAAGCTGTGAACACAACAACAGTGACATATCATTAGCTGTTAGCAAACAGTTGCTCATTTACACATGCAGCCGCTACGGAGAAACATTATCATTCATTGGGAGTCATCTTTAGCTGCTAAATGCTCCTTTATGTTCACCAGTCAGTTGCTAATTTTTGTCTGTCTGCTGTTTGATGCTGAACAGGTAGTGTAGGAGTGGGGATTTGGAGCTTTTTTGCTGAAAACAGATGCCTGCTGTAGCCAAAAACAACATCATGAGTGCAGAGTGCAGTGAGAGTGAACCAAAACCGTAAAGTTGTGATCCGGACAGTCAAACAATGAGCTGGAACTCACTATAAAGCTCCATAAAGCTCTATAAAGCTCCATAAAGCTCCATAAAGCTCCATAAAGCTGAGGGGAGACACATATTTGGGGGATAATTCTCTGTACAGTATGTTAATCACTACAAGTGACCCCTTTCACGCTGTCATTTAATACATTACTATAATAGAAAATATTGACTATAGCTGCTTTAATTTGTTGCTGGCGTTCTCTGATTGGCGGCTTCTTCTCCAAGTGAGAGCCTACAGCCTATATATACTGTACTGTATGTATTTATGGTGCTGTTTGTCTACATGAACTTGATATGACCTAACTCATTGTGATCTGATCATGGGTGTAAGGATGATTATATGTAGTAATTGTCATGATTGCTTCTGATCTGTGAGAATTTCTTCATTTATTCACAAAGCAATCGAGAATAAGCAACCAACCGCAGTCAAATGATTCCCATTAGTGCCGCACGCAGCTCTGATAGACAAGCTATTGCATCGGCCCTAATTGCAAACTCAGACGCACGGTCATTTGTTTGCTCACGGCGTCTCCTACGTTTCTGCCTCATCTAACACACACAGTTAGCAGGCTAAGAGCCGGGGGGGTGATCAAGATCACGTCTTGAAAACCCTGTTGATTCAGGCTATATTTGGCGTTTCTTGGCTCCTAGCTGCGGCATTACATAACAAGGGAGCGCTTTCATTAGTTAGTATTTCTGAATATTAACCTTGCATCCTCCCCCGGGGGGCAGAAGTGTACTGCTGTCACGCTAATGTGTGAAAACAACAACGCCGCAGAGGGCACGTCTCTGTTTTCCTTCAGATCTCGGTGCCTTTTAGCAACAGCCACGCTCGGAGCGAAACGCACACAAGACGCCGGACCTGTCTGAGCTCGCTGCTTGATATCTGGTGAGAAACACAACGGTCCGTAGGCAGACTAACTTTACAAGTTGAAGTGAGACAGGAGCAGAAGGCTGGCAGCTTGTCTGTGGGGCTGGTGGCTGTCTGCTGAGATTTCCTCGTGTCTTTTTCAATTTCAATTCATTTGCATACTTAAAAAGGCCAAAAACATTCAAGGATTTCTTGTGGCGTCGCCAAGTAATCTCTGCGGGAGGGCGATAACGTGCCACAGCAAACTAAATTTCAAAGCGGAGAAGTCAGGTTTGATTTTCTTCTGGCAACAGTCTGGGCTCTTTGAGCCTTTGTTTGGCAACTGTCCTCCTCCTCGGCCATAATCTAATCTCTAAATGATGTCATCATCGACTGTACCAGAAGTGGGGCATCATCCACATCCGGTGATATGACTCAAGCATGAGGCACACAGTGGTTTCATCATCCACAAGAGGGAACTGTGAGAGGCTTTAGTCAGCCTTCAGCCATATTTGTCACTAAGTAATGAGCAGGAGGACAGAGTGGACACAAATCACCAGCAAAGGGTTGTTTAGCATCGATTAGTTCCACGCCGAGCACGCCAACAAGCTGAGTCTGAATACAGCTCAAGATAACTGACATTTCAATGAGACGCATTAGGGTCGACACTGATGCCGTCTTAATTGAGGTTTGGTTTGTGCACGAGAGAAAGAGCTGCTGCGATGAATCGAGCGCAATTTGTGAAGGGAGACTGTTGTTGTTTTAGCTCAAAATCACACAGAGGATTGAGAAAACACAAAGAAAACCCCCGCCGCACATCTTCAGAGCAACAGAGAAGAAGTTATTAGCTGCGCACAGCGACACAAACAAAACAAAACTCGCTAACACATTCCTCATTTCTTTTATATAAAAACAACAGAATAAAATCGACCAGTGCGGTACTTGTTTCAACACAGCTCCCACAGAGGTCATGGAGCCTGTTGGAATCCTCTTCTCTCAAGTACTTTTTTTTTTTTTATGAAAATCCACATCACCCTATGGGTATGTGCAGCATAATAGAGGTGGGAATGATACCCACTCCACATTAATGGATGTAGGCAGATGGTGTGGGTGTTGAGAAGTGCATTTAGAGGTGGCGCCGGTTTGTAATAATGAAGCAGAGAGAGTGGCAAGAGGAGTCACAGCGGATTTATAGTGAAATTATAGTATATCGTTCAAGCAGGTGTAAAATAGAGCTAGACTGATAGATTGGCCCAAGTTGTTATTAGCTTATTTCAGATACATTGGTATCAACGTATATGTCAGCCAAGAAATGGCAATAAATTGCAGTACTGAAATGCCAAAGATATATTTGAGGCAGCCAAAATTTAGAAACACACAGTTTCTCCACAAGAGAAGATTAACAAGTTTATATTTCAACTGTCACCATTCCTTAAAGCTTCTATAAACAATAATTTTATATTAACAATGGATCACATGACTACATGCTTGTGAAAAGCTGGTAGTGACAATCTTGCAAAGAATCAGCGCCTGTCTGCAGTTTCCTTCAGCTCTATGAAGCATTTTAGCATCTCATTGTTTTGGTTTTACATCCCGTTACTATTGTTTTGGAACACTGTACTTTTATCAGCATCACTTTCGGCAGATGTTTTCATTGAAAAAGCTCTAAAATCTCACTGTAGTCTAGCATCAAACAGCAGACAGACAAAGTTAGCGACAAGCTGGCGAGCTACAGTGGAGCATTTAGCTAACTAATTTAGCATTTAGCAGCTAAAGAGACAGATATTTTCCTCAGGAGTTGGTGGAGACCAAAATAAGCTAAAAGAGAGAGAATATTGGACTTAGAAACACGACTTAGAAACACAGGTAGCCAGAAACACGACTCAAATGAATGCTAATGTTGCTAATGTATCTGCTTAAAAAAAAAAGAGCAGTTATTGCAGGTTTAAAAAAAACAAAACAAATTTAAAAAGGTGCTAAATACAAGATTGGGAACATTTCTATTGCCATGGTCACATGCACTAAAAGCATGCGCGGCCGACTCAGCGATGTCAACAAAGCACAGAGAAGCTCTGATCACAACACACACAGAGAGAGAGTACTTCATTCTCTGCTCAGGTAGACATTACTCCTCTATATCTTTACATAGCAAATAGTTGTTTGCTGCTATATTAATGCTCTGGATGTCGAATTTAGCACCTTTAAGAGGTGCTATGTGGAGTTTTTCTTGTAAACAAACAAAAGTTCTGTTTTACATTCAGTGTTTCTCACCAGAACACATTATGTGTATTATTGAGGCAATAAACGCATGGAGTCCATTTCCATCCGTGTAGAACATTTGAAAAGCCAATTAGTAATATTTTAAATCCTGCATTGATGCTATAGCCTAAGTCTAATTCTTTACTGCCTTTGCTGGTGCGTTAATGCTACCAACTCTAATTCAGTGACACAGCATGAATGAAACCACCAAATCGTGCCGTCATGTACTCAATACTAACAAAATAGGGACCCACTCGTAAAAATATTTGCTCCATAGTGCTACTAGGGGTCAAAAACTCAACAGGGATCCTATCTAAAATGTGTATGTTATGTGATTATGTAACTAAATTAATATCAGATGATATATTGTTTTCAGATTTTTAAAACTCGCTAATGTCAATATAAGTGTTGGCCTCAATAACACAGCATCACTCGGGCTCTAATGTAATATAACAGTGAAGATTTTCAGACCTTTAATACCAGATCAACTGTCAAAAGTTGCATCAATTACACTGAATGAAAAAAAAACATCTGCACTCTCATGAATTGTTTTTCTGAGCCCTGCTTTTATTTGAGGTTTGGATTAAGGCTCAGAAATGTAATCTGTTATTAGAGCAATGGTTCACAAAATATAATCCCTTTCTCAAAAGGTAATCAAAATGAGCTTTTAAAAGCATTTTATAATAATATGTGTGCATCCTCAAAAAAAAAAAAAAAACAGTTTTGGGGAGGAGGTGGAGGCTTGTCAGACTGTGTGACACTGTCCCTGCGAGTTTATGTGCTCACAGCTGAACTAAAAGTGACAGTTAAATGGTTTCACTTTGGCTACTGTGGAGCCTCTTTTGACCTCTCCTGCTGCCTAATGGACTCCCTGTGAGACCACCTCCATGCTCAGGAGGGACACCACGGGGGGAAATGTGCATCTTCTTGGCTTTCAACCTGGTGGTATTTAAATATCACAAATTAATGCATGTGTGACATTTCCACAATTACATTTCATTCTTTGTTGGGAGGATGTTACACACAGCTGTCTGGGGGAACGTGTTTGAAATCCAGCTAAACATAACATTTACATCCATCTGGAGGGACACAAAACATGATAAGTCACCATGAAGGCAGTCACGCCATATGGACTATGAGTGTGAGTGTGTGTGTGTGTATGTGTTTGTATATGTGTGTGTAGATAGATAGATAGATAGACAGATAGATAGTAACTTTATTAAGGGATATGAGTGTGTGTGTGTAGATAGATAGATAGATAGATAGATAGATAGATAGAGACTGTATTGATCCTGAGGGAATGTGAATGTGTGTGCGTGTGTGTGAGTGTGTGTGTGTGAGAGAGAGACAGTGAGACAGACAGAGAGAGAAAGGGCACCTTTAAAAGACATAATAATAATATCTTACCTGATGCAATGGTGATGAATGAGACAGTCACAAGAAGTATATTTCCAAAGTTCATCTCCACACTCTCCCAGAGTCTGCAGCCTCTTGACTAGTCCACTCAAATTATCAATTAAACCCAGCTGATTTTAAATACAAAAAAAAACTCAACTGGAATATTTCAAGCGAGTAAAATCATCCCAAAAAAAAGAAAAACTTTCGCACATCACTCCCAGAGAGCCATGATGACAGCAGCAGCAGCAGGATCCGCCCAGGAGAGAAACCTAATAACAAAACTCAGCAGCAGCACTTCTTCATCCTCGCATAGTCACACACACACACATATATATACACCGACTTCTTTACAAGATGCCCTGCTGCTGCTGAAAACAAAAACAAAAAGAGAGGTTTAACTATATTTAGCCCGGTCATAAATAAAATAAATCCTCTCTCTCTGTCTCTCTCTGTGTATGTCTGCTGTGATCCGGGCAGGTTGCAGGTTGAGACTGAAGCTCTTCACATGCCGAGCTGAGCTGAGCTCTGCCCGCCCCACACTCACTCTGCTATCCGCAACAAATCCACGCCAACCTCCAGCAGTCAGTGCGTTTTAAAGAGACAGAGACCCTCAATGTGTGAGTGGGTGTGTGTGTGTGTGTGTGTGTGTGTGTGTGTGTGTCAAATCTCGAGCTAAATGAGGAACCAAAAAAGTCCTCAAAAAGAAGTGTAATGAGAGCAGACTCATAAAAAGGAGAGTTATTTCTGGGTTAATAGGGTCAATATTAAAATGAGCCTTGGATTTTAGGGGTTAAGTTTTAGGTCGTGAATCAAATAGATTTTAAGGTTTAGGGTTGGGAAATTGGATTTGAGTCTAAAATGTTGACAAAACATAAAGTAAAATGTTCTTATAAGGTGCTGGATTCTGAATTCAGAGCTAACGCTGCTAAAAGCAGCAACAGTGGAATGGTAATAGTAAATGGACTTACATTTATATAGCGTTTTTCTAGCCTTCCCATTGCTCAAAGTGCTTTACACTACATGTCAGCATTCACCTGTTCACACACACATTCATACACTGATCGCAGAGGCTGCTAAGGTGCCAACTTTGCCCATCAGGATCTAATCTAAATACTCATTCATAGCCATCGAGGGGTTGAGTACCTTGCTCAAGGACACATCGACATGTGACCTGGAGCGGCTATGTCAACAAAGCACAGAGAAACTCAGATTACAACACACACCGAGGGAGAGAGGCTTCATCCTCTGCTCAGGTGTATTACTCCACTTTAACTTTCCATAGCGAATTGTTTGGTATATTAATGCTCTGAATATTGTATTGAGAAGAGTCCTTAAATATAGGGTTGGGTCTTTTATTTAAGTTATGTGTTAAAATGAGCTTTGGGTTCAGAAAAAAAAAAAAGTTACCTCAAACTTATTTTGTCCTGACTTTCTACTAACTTTTAAATTTAACTTAACTAAAATTGTTTAAATACTCATTTAGCTTAAAAACTATAAACTGTAATGACAGGTCACAAGTTCATATTGTTTAATTCATTCCCACAAGCCAAGAAGGTTGAGAAACCACTGTGTTTTTGGGGTTTAAGTTAGCTGTTTTATAAAGATTCCAGGTTAAAGTTTAAGTGATTTAAATTTTAGGCTTTGGAAGTCTAAAACCTTTTGGTTTAGCAAAACTCCTGATGGCAAACGACGCCAACAAAGTCAGAAAGGGTTACTATGTAGTCCTTATAGAAAGACTGACCGTTACATCACAGTAAATGGACTGCACTCATGTAGGGAGCTTTTTATCTAAAGCACTTACACTAATGGCAGCTATACAAGGTGCTGGATGAATTTATTGTATTAATTTGTAAAGCTACACAGGTTTTTTCTCCTTTTAATAATGTTGATTCAAAAGGAAGACCAACAATAGTGTCAGTGAGATAAACAGCATGACGGAACTTAAAGCATTTCCCCTTTATGTCTCGTTCATTGTACAATCTTTATTTTTTTTAGTGTCCTTTTCCTTCGTAAGCAGCCCGTTTAAAGTCCAATTTCTGCATTCTCAGCTCATGTGTGAGGATTTACGTATCATAACAATGTCCAGCCACCAGAATTGGAGCTCACTGTGTACTATTTCCTTGTGGTCGCCTCCTTGCTTGCTGCTTCGACAAGATCTTGTTCCTCATGTTGTATATTTTTTGGCATTTTTACAGCACAACACATGTCTTGTGTATTTCATAGCCTAGTAAACACCGCTCATATATTATCCCCAAGTGTTGCCTTTTCCTAACACTCCCAGAGTGAGTGTGATCTGTATTCTCCTTTCCACTCAGTCTCGAGCGTGATTATTGTGTCGTATGGACATATAAATAAGCAATAAATTACAGGACAAAAGGGAAGATTATTCCACCTGCTTACCTGTGAGATTTATTTATTCCTTCTCAGTAAGACCCTCTGAGGCAAATATGTGATTATGTGTGGTTTAAAATAAACTTGACTTGACACTCTAAAGAGCTGAAAACATTGTTTATAAATAATCACACTGCAAAGCAGCATTGACACCTCAACGTGGCCGTCATTGCCTTCTCAGTGTCATCATCATCGCCGCCATCGTCATGGTGATGGTGATGATGGAGAGCATGCGTCCTTCGCCACTCCAGATCGTTGCGGTCCTGCTGTTTAGCATCCACTCTCTGATTTACTAAACAGCTGTTCTTTCTCACCCACTCCTCCCTCCACAATCTGGCCTCTGGTGCCCGGTCTCCATCCTCCTCCTGTGGACAAACACAGCTCCCTTGGGGGTACGATTTCTGTTTCGCTCATTCCCCCTCCTCCAGCAACAGACCAGACCGGTTCCCTCGGTGCCGTTGCTTCTTCTCCCTCCAACTCATTGTCTCCATGTCAAGGCTGCGAGAGCCCAACATGATGGAGAGTGACTTTTGGACGGTCAGGCGCCTGCTCTCCTTTGTCCCTCTTGAATGGGACTGGAAATTGGGCAACAGAAGAGGAGTCCAGATGTCTGTTGCGAGGCGCGACACAAAGAGGGGCCCCACAATGGTTTCAATCTCAGCTTGGGGTGGAAGTGTGTAGCTTATTAAGGGCCACAAAGGCTAAACAGGCATAAAATAGAGGCATCTCCACGGTGGAGTCTCGGAGGTGTCAGATGGGAATGGCCTCTTTTTCAACTTTGATATATACCTCAGAGAAGCCATCAGTAGATACTCTCAGGAGCCACTTTATGTGGCGCTGCTTGAGAGCCGTGCTTGGGTCACATCCATCATTGTATGTTTCTTTGCATTTTAATAAAGGCATTTCAACACAATTGTTTTTGAGAGAGCTCCAGTTCTCTATTTCTTTACGAGCATATTAACTCTTTGTTGTTTCAACTTTTTCTTACCTCTTTTAAAAGTAGATTTTGTAGCATAAGAGTGTGTAAACTTTAAACTTAAGAATCGGTCTGTTGTCCACCTTTAGTCTATGCATCACAAGGGAACTATAGGTGTCATTAAATGATCAATAAAATCTTCACAATCAAAAGACTTTTGAATTAAAGGAGCAGATGTTGTGAGTAAATCAGAGTCTACTGTTGTTCCTATTATGCATAGAAGGGGACAGTCTTTATGTTCATTCAGTAAAAAACATGTTAAAGAAATAGTTTGACATTTTTGGAAATGCGTGTATTCTAACAAGTCCTCCAAACATGTTGTTTTGGGTCTCTCTTTTTGGGAGGACAGTCTCTCTATTCACTTTCTTACCGAGAGTTAGATAAGAAGACTGAATATCTGCCCATTAAATATGCAACATATTCTCATACAACGGTTCGTACGACATGAAAAGTTAATCCTCATTTTTCGTATTCCTACGAATGTCCAACGTCAATTTCCACTCCAGTCTTTTTGAAAATAAACTTTTGTCTTTACAGAAAACAACTTGGTTGGGTTTAGGCAACAAAACCACTCAGTTAGGTTATGGAAAAGATCGTGGTTTGGGTTAAAATAACTACGGAAGTGTCGTAACTTAAGTACGGAAGTTATGTGACAAGTAAATCGACGTTGACTTCTAGTTTCACATGGGGTACGAACACTGGTCTCCTGGCCAAAAGTCTGGTGTTTTTTTCTACACATCCACCCCGATTTCCTTTCTATGCTGCCTTTGTCACTCTTTATACTTCCTGGTTTACAATTACGTGGATTACATACAATTTTGTGGGATATATATGAATTACAGTGCATTTATTTTTCATAGGTATAGCTACAAATTATGTATGAGAACATGAAATATGAAGCTGGTGTCAGGGGACAGTTAGCTTAGCTTAGCATAAAGACTGGAAACAGAAGGAAATAGCTAGCCCGGCTCGATTCAATGGTACAAAATCTGTCTACCAGCACCTTTAAAAGTTCACAAATTTACGTATTATATCAAATTTGTACAAAAACCAAAGTGTGAAAACGACATTGGTTGTGTTGGGGATACGTGCCAGGCCTATTTTTTGGCCAGTAGCAGTGACTTCCATTTGCCAAAATGTCAAATCCCTTAAAGTTTTTGTAAAGCATTGTGGATCTTTAGTCATGTGTGGGATTTAAGGTGACACTTGGTCTTTTTTTCAGTTCTCTTCTGCTGTAGGTGTAGGTTAGTGTGTTAGTGTGTGTGTGTATATGTGTGTTGACAATATGGTGAGGTACAGATGGTGGGATGTGGCAGTCTGTCTGACTGCGGTGAAGAATGTGAGATTCAGCTGTCGGCCTCTCACCCCCCGGCTCTGACCTTATGTGTCTCTGATCGCCGTCTGGCTCCAGCTCATTATGAGACAAACTCCATATTGCTTCGCTCTCACAGCACCAGCCACACATTACTAAACAAAAAAACTCCCAAATGTCTCCAAAAAAGGTGCTCGTAGCAGTGATAGAAGCTGCTGTCACTAATTGAGCTCCTGTTATCTCTCTTTACACGGCCGAGGGTCTTAGCTGTTGACCTGCTAACACACCTTGTCAGCAGATTTCATTAGTCACAGGAGCAGGGCTTTTGTTTTCCCTGTGGGGTGTGTGTGCATATGTGTGAGGAAGTGCAAAGGACCTTCAGATAGCCAGGAGGGCCGGGGAGTTTATTTATAGGCCGAGTGTCACAGCAGCGCAGGGCCAACAGCAGCAAGTCATTTACATCCAATGCACCAGAGTGCGAAGGTAAGCAGCTACTATCGCTGCAACATTTGGCTTAAAGGCTCAGCTTTATATATATATATATATATATATATATATATTTCGGGACCCTTGCCAGCAGAGGGAGCACATACAGGGCAACACCGCTTCTCACTTGTCATGCTCTTAAATGGCAGTGTCACATTGTCTCAGAGTTGCTTGTACTGAGCTGTGCAGAGTGCTGGAAGAGCCCTGGAGGAGCCCTGACTCCTGCTGCATTTGATAAACCGATATAATGAGCCTGTATGAGGCTGCTTACAGTACAGCACGCTGCGTGATAAATATTACAGTTCCTCTCAACTCTATGGACTTTTTTCTTTTTTTCAAATGTAGATTCGTGCTCTGAAGACAGTTTCCACCAGAGAAGGAAAGTAGTTTCAGAAGTCCTGCTTTTGTTTTTAAGTGTTTTCTTCTACAGTATTCGGATCTGTTTCCTCACAACTCTGGAAATGTCCAAATATGCACAATTTTGTAGTTCACTGTGCTCAGTATTTGTTGTGTATGGAAGCCAGTTTCTACTAAAATGAATTAATGGAAAGTCAAGATTATTAAATAAAAAAAAACATAATTTTGATTTAGTATGGCAACATTTTAACTTATTATCTCATAATATTTACTTTTTTATCTCTAAATTATGACTCACTATCTCATCATTTTGACATTTATCTTATAATGTTATTTTTAATCTTGTAATGTTAATTTTTTTTCTCATAGTTTTGACTTACTAATTCAAATTTGATTTCTTATCTTATCTTTCTGAGTTTTTTTTGTTTAAATCTCTAAATTATGACTTATTATCACACGGCTTTGTTGAATACTCGATTTTGATTGGTCAATCACGGCATTCTACAGTCTGTTATTTCTTTATAGCAGACTGTTGCTATATATAATAGACCGTTGCTATGGATGCAGTTCTGAAGTCGGACTTTGGAGGACCATTTTTATGTCAAATTATTGATTTCTTAAGTAAGTAGCTGTTTAATAAGCGGGATAATGTACAGCTAGCGGGTATTATTGTGAAATAAACCCTTTCAGGACGATGCAAGACTCCACCCAACGCAAAGTTCTGCATTGCCCGCAGTTGGGATTTATTTCGCAACAATGACCGGCTCGCTGTACATTATCCCTTACTTATCTCACAATGTTCACTTCTTATCTCAATATTCTGACTTAGTATGGCAAAATTTGTCAAAAATTTGACTTTTATTCCTTTTCACTGTCTCTTTTTATTTATTGTATCATAATATTGTAAATCCAAATCTGTCTTCTTATTACTTTGACTTAGTGAGCCAAATTTTTTACTTCTTATCTCGTAATTCTGATTTACATCATTTCAATTTACCATGGCTTCTCTTGACTAACGTTTCTTTTTCCTTTTTCTGGCAGACATGGGCTTCCATACATAAGTCTAGTAATGTCAAGCCTTTTTTAAATGCTTGTCTTTTTATGATGCAGTAAGCAGAAGCAGCCATATCAAGCACAATAAATCATAATTTACGTATGTATGCATGCATATTCACCACTTTAATGATTTAATTCATCATCAGCCCTTTCTCATTTCTGTCAAGTGAGGCTGATCTGTCAACATGCAGCTATGATACGTGTCTTTGTAATTTATATAATGATAATGTATGCAGTTTCAGACAGCTGTGTTTGCTGTTGATAGAGAGTTATCTGTGTGTTGTCTTGGGAGAAAATGCATTTTACAGTATGGGAAAGTAATTAAAATGTAACTTGTTTTGTGGGATTGTGAAACACTGAGATTTGATGAGATGAGCTCCACTTAAACATCTTCGAATGATTCTGGCAGAAATGAAGAAAAAAGAAAGACTTCTCAGTTTCCACATCTTCAGCCTCTGATTGCTCGGCACAAATAGATCTCTCATGTAATTGCCACTTGTGCTCGAGAGCCCATTTATCTGTTGCAGCATTACGTCACAGGCCTCAAGTCTCGACTCTCCTCCACGTTTCCGCGAGGAAAATATCAGGCGTGTGTTGCATTAAAACCGAGTTAAAACAGAGGTCATGTGCTGAGGTTGTGTACCTGCAAAGGGACATTCTGTCCTCATGTTTTGTACTTATATAATATGTATGTGCTGGTTTCATATGTGGTTATTTGACCTCATCCAACAATGCTTTGAGAGGCGTATTGAAAAGAGGGAATGACAGAGGAGGAAAAAAGGATCATTTTTAGATTTAACTAAGCAGCGGCTGATTGCAGTCGAGGCTCAAGGCAGTCCTCTGCTGGTCTGATGTCAGAATTGCACCTCTTTCCTGGGAGATATCAGAGCTGCACGAGTCAGCACAAGTGCCAGCACTGATACAGGTTTTAAATTGAGTTTTAGCTTGTAGGTTGGCCACCGTGCTCACACCAGATGTCAAACGTCTCCTCCAAAACAAAATGCATCTAACAGTATCTAACAGTGCAGATGTTCAGGAACAACCATAAAAAAAACGCAACACTATTTAGACAAAACTATGTGCATGAAAACAGTGTACATACAGGAAATAGCAGGTCTCAAACTAACAATTATTTTAATTACCAATTAGGTTTGGTCCATAAAATTTCAGAAAAAATGAAAAATACCCACCACAAATTTACCAAAAGCCCAAAATAATATATTTAAATGGCTGGTTTTGTCTCTGAGCAACAATTCAAACCCAAAGGTATTCACTTTAAAACCTCACTGACCTGCCAGATGGTCATTCAGTGTAAACTCCCAAAGTTTCCAAAGATATACCAAATCAGTCAGGCTGAAATTTGGGGAACTGGGTATAAAATGTTAAACAACACATCTAGAATATTTCCACTGATGCAGCTGTGAAAACATGAACATATTTCACTGCAATCATCACATAGATTCAAAGAAGAGATGTTTCAACAGTAAAGCTCCTGAGGAAAAAAACTGGATGTTAAGAGGTTAATATCTTAGAAGACAAGGAAAACAGCAACACCACTTTCCTTAAAAATTAAGTTTTCTTATTCAATATCTAATATCTGTGGCAACATCATAACTGAATTCCAGTATCAATACCAACCCAGTAGAGCTGCAATGAATATAGGTCAATTCATTGATTAGTCGTTCACATAAATAAACACTTTAGAGTAATTGTTTAGGCAAACATGCCAAAATTCTCTGGTTTCAGCTTCTCAGTTGTGAATAATATAATGTTGGTTATAGCATTAATATGTGTCTGTTTGTAAAATTCTACTCCCTAGTTTTTATCATGCTTGTTTTCAAAGTGTAATGTTTCACCACAACTGACTGTTATCCATTATTCCATCAACCTGTGCATCACTGGCAGCCTGCTCAGAGACTACTCTAGATACTTGGTGCAATAAATGTGCATTGTCTGGGTTCCTCTGTTTTCTGTGATTGTAAACTTGAGTTTTGGGGTTTTTGGACTGTTGGTCAGACAAAACGAGACATTCAAAGACGTCTCCTGGGACTGTGGGAAACTAGGATTTTCACTATTTTCTGACATTTTATAGAACAAACCGATGGCTTAATGGAGTTACTGGCAGCCCTAAAGAACTACAGAACAATTCTTGGTGATAAAGACACAACTTGGTCAATATACCCTCTTTCGTGTATCTCTCCATTATCAATCTATCAGAAACACACTGGTACCAGCAGATAAAGGACTCAGTAGCAAGACTTGATACACAGAGGTTTGAATAAAAGGTCTTTACTTGGAGGCAGGATTCAATACAAAGGTAAGCACTCTAAAAACAGGCACATTTTTCCAAAACATGTAGCAAAAAGGTGATGTCAAAAGATACTGAAGGTCAAATAAACACTGTGAAATACACACTGAAACAGATAAGACAAAGACAGCAGGGCTAATGAGGGCCAGGTGGAAACAATCAGGGCGAGGCAGACTGTCACACAAGTGGGAAACACACAAGGACAGGAAAGGAGAGACAAAGGTGAGTACACCAAAATAAAACAGGAAATAATAATTGAAAACTGGAAACAAAGAAAGCATAACCTTAGCAGAGAGCGAGACATGACGCTAAAGATAAAACAAATATATATATATCCTTAAAACTGACTGCACAGCAGCTCAGATGAATCTCCGCTGTGTTTTCACCAAACAACAAATGACCATTAGGACCTCTTTATAGGTGTTGCTGTCCTGTGTTGCATCATTGTATCATATCATGTGGGATTATATCAACATAAACATCTTTTTGTCCATATGTATTTGATTTTTCTTCTCATTATCTCTCTCAGCTTGTCGGCCCCTTCTTTTGAATGGTGAGAGGGCGAGTCAGAGCACCCTCTCCGGGCTGCTGTTATTAAAAAAAGAAGAAAGAGTTTTGTCTGAGGTATACAGCGATATATCGGTGAGGCTCAGCTGTGATTTCTCATATTTCAAACATCCTTTCATGCTTGTTTTGTTGTCTGTAAACACAGATCCACTTGCAGAAGAAAACATTTTGTCCTCACAGAGACCTGGGTTCGGTTTCAGGATGGTTCGGTCTCAGATGTGTGAAAATAAAACTCCGCAGAAAACTGTTTGAGGCTGTCTGCCGTGCTGAGCTACTAAAACAGTTGTCATAATGCAGAATCATGTGGGGAGCATGAAACAGATGCAATGCTGGCGTGAAGCAAATTGGCAATTAAGAATGAAATCAGAATCAAAGCCTCTGAAGAGAAACAGGACGAAGACGGTGCCGAGTCACAGCTGATGATCTTGCTGAGTTACATTACACAGCAGCCTGCGAGGATTGATGTTTACTTCTGACTGAAAATAATGTTGCAGACTCAAACCCATGGAGAGCCGTTCAGAACGAGCGTTATTGTGCTGCACAAGCAGAATTGCATTATCTCATAACAAGACAAGGTCATCCACATATTCCTTATGCCTGTCCAAATCTAATCTCCTCTGTAATGACGGTAAAGAGTGATAAATGACAGAAGGCCCGTCGCACAGAGGGCTCTCATATCACCAGACACGTGGCAGACATCCAGCCTCACTCACACACAAACTGCCTCTGAGATTATTTACCGGCCCCGGCTGTCACAGCGCTCTGCTGCGAGTCTTCCTGCTGCACAAGCGTGTCAGTGTGACTCCTACATTTTTAATGGAAAATACAGGAAGGAAGCAGTCAATGTCCACGGCAAACTAATAGCTCTGATTTCACAGTGAGGATCCTTCAAACTCCTGACACCTATAAACATTAATATTTCCAGCACAAGGTTTTTGGTGTCAGGGAATGAGAATTAATTTAAAAGATATGCAGTGATGACAGAAATTATTTATGCTTTTACTTGTTTGGCATTTTGAATTCTCTAATTTACTGTTTTTATTATTGTACTTTCATGCCACTGGTGGTTTTAATGTGAGTAGGCGTCAAAGGTTTTGCACGCAGGATGAATTTAAAAGTGCCAGGCCTGGCTGCTGAGCTCACCAGCAGACATGATTTATCGAAGAGGTCACTGAGGTCATTGCATTTGCTCAGATTTGGTGTAGGTGGATTTAAATGTTCCAAATGTCAACCTTTACAATCGTTCACATCCTTAAAAAAAAATCATTATTATTACCTTTATTCATGCTATTTCAAAAGAAGTGGCAACGTGGTGAGGGGAGTTTGTCAGAAATGCACTTATCAATGAAAACTCTATCAGCAAACTAGGCCAACACTGTCTCACAGAAATGTACAAAATACAACATGTGTTGCCAAAATCTTATTTGGGAAAGAAACTCCAAATTAAGGCGTGACATGCAAAGAATATGACACAGCATGACAGAATTGGTCAAAGACATTAAACTGCACTGTAGATTAGATTTCACATGGATTCAGAAAGCACTTCCGTCACCGTATTTGCTCTAACGTGGTCTTTTTGAAGTGCTGTGTTAATGTGGAGCAGAAAATGTTCTAGGAATATTAATTAGACTCTTAAATGCCTATAATTTTCCCTTGATTTTCACATTAAAAGACACATTTCCCTCTCTCTATGTCAGTATCACAAACAGAAAATGTTTCTGCTAGTTTCAACACTTTATTGAAGCTGCTTACTGGATGCTCACTGTGCACAAAGTGAAATGTTCAAAGCCAAGACAGCACTTTGCTTTGCTTACACTGTATAGTTGCACTGTTAAATCAGATGGAAACACTGTAGATGTGTTGTGCCTCATTTTATACAATTTTATATTTGGTATTTTTAGCCATAGATGCAGCATTTACCAGATTGAAATATCTATATTATAACAACTATTGGATGGATTGCCATGAAATGTTGCACACACATTTATGTCCCCCTCAGGATGAATTGTAACAACTGTTACAGGTGACTTGACTTTTCATCAGGTCAACATTTTAATGTGTCCAATACTTTTTTTGAACAAATACCTGCAAACGAATGACTTTCCCATCAGCCTCAGCTGTGCTTTGTGTTCAGTGCTATTAGCAAATATTAGCATGCTAACATGCTTAGCTAAGATGGGAGGACCATGTTTAACATTATACCTGCTTAACATCAGCATGTTAGCATTGTGAACGTGTTAGCAATTAGCTTGAAGCACCACTTTGTCAAAGTGCAGCTTCACAGAGCCACTAGCACGGCTGAAGACTCTTAGGCTTGTTGGAAACATTGTAGGAACAACGTGTGCACGGAGAAGTCTGAAGAGGTCAAAACATCAGCATTAACTTGTATAAAGAACAACTTTATTGCCACATTGTATAATAAATTTGTTTCTTTATACTACGAGTTTATGCTGGAGTTTTGACCTCTTCAGTATTTTTAGAAACATTATAATTGAAACAAAAGTTATGTTGGTTGCAACACTGATTGGCTGCACAACAAAAGTTTGTGAAGAGGAGCCACCAGAGACGAGTGGCAACGATATATGGAGGACAGAACCTGCCAAAATAAAAAAAAAGAATAAATAAATGACTCGATAAATAAATATGCCATTAAATGTGCCAAAAATAATATTAAAAATAAATTCAGGCATTAATTAATTGATATCTATTAATTCCCCTATCTACTCTTCTATTTAATTTGATCTTTTATTTATCTATTTAATTTATCATATATAGAGGAATTAACAGGATTAATAGATAATACAAAGGTAAATAAATAAAGAAGTAAATTAAAGCAGAAATATCAATTTATGACATATTTTATCAATGAATTCATTATTTTTGCTACATTTAATGACTTGTTTATTTTTATATTTATTTATTATTTTGGCAGGTTACATCCTGGAGCTAATAATGCCAAATAATGAGACTTTTCATGGAGATAAGGGATCCAGTCACCATTACACAAGGCCTATCCAGTCTAATTTAACATCAACAATTCCACCCTCAGCCTCATAATTTCCCATAAAGGTGCAAGTTGATAAAAAGTTGATTATGGACCTGATTTTGAGAGTAAGACTAATACTTAGTGTTACTTCTCATTTTAGACAGAAGTAATTCTGGAAAACTGTTGGTATTTTCTGTGGGAACAAAGAGGCTCGGGGCTGGGTGACACAGACAGGGTGCATTGAGACACATTATTACAATATATACATTATACATTATTATGTATTGTTGTTTTGGGGATTTGGTTGGCAGTGAAAAAAATATAATTATGGCAGCATTATCCTTTAAAAAGCTGCAGCAATAACTGTTCAAAGCCTAATAACATGACTTTTCAATGAAAATAAAAGATCCAACCACCTCAGTATGGAATAAAAGACATCTCATTTTAAACCCTCTGGAAACATGGTGCCTGTCAATTAACAATAACAAGACAGGCTTGATTCCCTGCTGTGGCCTTTTCTAAGAGGACATTGCGTGTTTTCATGCTTTCACATGGATTTCCTCCGGGTGTTTCCTCCCCCTGACTGTCCAAAGCCACGCAGGTCAAGAGAGAATACTAAAGCTGCCGACAGGTACGCAAGCATGAGTGTGAATGATTGTCTGTCAATCTGAATCAGCCCTGTGAGGGACGGCTGACCTGTTCTCTGTGTTTTACCTGCAGCCCCTAAAAATAAAAAAGCAGGGAGAGAACCAGCGCTTCAGGTGCTGACCACTAGATGGCACAAAAGAATCAATAAATCTGAACCAGTAATCCATCATTCTGATGTCTTCAGACACTGTGAAATACAGTAGAGCAAAGTGCAAAGAGGAGGAAATGGTCTACAAAGAAGTCCAGTCATGCTATCAAGAAGAAGACTGTCAAGGCTATAAGCTCATCTTCTACCAGCTGGCAGCAAGATAACAGTATCTCCGCCAACTTTAACAATGAAGGTATTCAAGAAGACTGCAGGGAGTGTTTTTCCTCAAGCTGAAAGTGACACAAATCCGAGATACTGAAGAAATCTACCACAGAGACATTTCGCATCTCTTTTGTGCAGCCGTAAATCATGTGCTCACTTGCACGAAAGGGCGGCCGGTGAAGTAGCCTGTAACGTTTCTGCTGATTTCATTTTTATAAAATCTACCTGACCTACTGAAAACGTAGAATGGGGAACGGGGTTGGAAAGGCCTCAACATGCAAGCTGTGCAGTTTCATATCGCTGCTTCTTTCACACTTAAGCAATCAATTATTCACACCTGGCAGTGACATTAAATTTCTAATGTACACGTGTTCAAGATTTACACATTTTTCACAGACAAATATAGATGTAAAAGGCAGGTTTTGATAAGAAATACAGACGGTTGTAGGGGACAAACAGGCGACTTGTACAACTTGCTGTTAAACATATGTTTTAGTTTTATTACTACACAGAAGAACTGCCCCAAAAATTTTACTCTTAAATAAATAAAAACAGTCAGGTGTCTTCAGGTTCAAGAGTGAGTCTATTGCACTTCAATTATTCAGGTTATATGAATAAACATTCATATATTTTTTGTGCACTTCTGGCATATTTGTTTGCGCCTGTAGATGTAATCTTTAAAGTTATCATTTATTCTTTTGGTATAGTTGAAGACTGTATTTGTTTTTCTCATTCTTGCTCCTCAGCTAATGGAAACCAAATGTGCTGTTAGGAGCACAGAGGCCCTCTTTTCCTGGACATGTGTGTGTGTGTGGACATTATAGCACTGCATGGAGAGTACACATGCAGGTATCATATTAACTAAGGCTGTCAAAGTTAACACGATAATAACACGTTAATGCAAATTTGTTTTAATGAAGCTTATGCGGAAATTCAGTCAGGAAGACTAGTGGTGCAATCTCATTCATTCTCATTAATTCTGAGTCTCTCTCTCATGGCCTATTAACATGTCAGATGATTATGGGCGTCTCTTTTTTCAGTGACCAATCAGAGCTTGCCATATCTCCCTAAACCAATCACATTGTTGCTGTCAAAAGTTTAAAAAACATTCTCCTCTATGCTGTTTCAGTGTCAGTATCAGCACAAACTGATGCGACCCTCCACCACCCCATCACTTCCAGATTCATCACATCAGAGTAATCCTGCTCCACTTCATTCATCAGATCTGCATCAATCTTTTCACTACCACCATCACCAGTTTCTAGACCCGGGGGGAATAATCCTAAATCCAACTACGGCATCACTTCCCCCTTATCATGTCACATTGGGTTTAAATCGCCAAAGACTGTTACTATTCATAATTTGTGCACTTTGTAATAAATCATCATTCAATTCATACGAGTCTCTCCTGATTGAAATGCCACTGATTTTTTTAACGCATTAACATAATAACCTTTGGGAGAGGGCTCAGTTTTAAAGTTAGAGTGAAAATGCTGGCATCATATGAAACTAGAAAACCTATGGAATCCATTGATACCAACCATGCCATACAAGCTTGACGTAAAGGAGGTTAAATAACACTCCAAACTTACGCATAATGTTGGCGAGGAAAAACTGTCAAAGGGGTCCCTTGACCTCTGACCTCCAGATATGTGATTGTAACTTCATCTTAAACACAAAGTTGTTACCCCCTTATTCCCTGAGGTCTTGTCTTGGTATTTGTCCCAGTATAGGCACCCACTAATTATTTATCTGCTAAATAATTACACTTTAATTTGTGGCCTGTAATATGTGTATTACCGCCCTAACCTTTGTAGATATTTTGACACGTTTTAAGTATAATTCATAAAAGGTTTCATGACTCATTAGACTGAGAGATACTGAGTCCCATTTGACTTCCACATTGTTTTCAATAAAAACTTCTCCAGGTCTAACTTTACAATCTGACAACAATAGAAGAAGACGGCAGGTTCCACAATACGAGGTTGACATAAATAAGTCAGACAGTAACTCTATTAAAGCAAAGAAAAAAGAACAACACAGCACCTTCATATACTGTACGTATACGCATGTGTTTGAATGAGGGTTCGTGGCTTCATGGTGTTTGATTGTGAACTTAAGTGCATGCAGAGGTGCAGCAAGGTGCAGGAGAACATGTGAAGCTTTAATATCATGTAAAAAAAAGTCCATTATATTCCATTAAAAATACAACACATCGACACACCTGCATTAATATTTCACCTGACGACCCATTTATTGTGAGCCGAGTCGGGACCTGAGACTTGCATTACAATGTACAATCCCTGAACAGCTCCTGTTCTCTTGTTTAAGTGGCTGCACGTCGTGTTCCTGTGACTCCGCTCTGAATTAGACTTTGTAATATCTCAGGTAATGCATGATAATTGAGTTGACATTACATTTCTATAGAGCTAAGTGTATATGTGAGTTGTTCTGATGGAGTTGTTCGTTCAATTCATTATTTTAATGTTTGCAGATAAAATGCAATATTTGCCTGAACAGTAAATTCAATAATAATCTCATATCATGTGCATTATTACTTTTTTTTAATTAGTTTTTCAATATTATTGCCAACATTACTCTCAATATTATGCAAAATATTAGTTTATATTTTGGTTTACTTATTTTACGAAATTTGAAACTGGCATGGCCATTTTCAAAGTGGCCATGCCCTTGACCTCTGACCTCCAGATATGTGATGAAAATGGGTTCTATGGGTACCCACGAGTCTCCCCTTTACAGACATGCCCACTTTATAATAATCCTATGCAGTTTTGGGGAAAAAATGCAGTTTTTTGAAGGCAGTATACATCGGAACTTGATATCCTAGTACCATTTTGCATCTTAACAATACAATACAATAGGTGTTTAATTTTGGCCCGTGGCCCTCCATTGAGCTCCAGTTTTGGCCCTCCAAGGGAAAAGTTTGGGCACCCTTGGCTTACAGCCTAATAAATGACAGATATTTGTTCCTTGAAGAGTTGCAGTGTAGGATGTGTAGCCCAGGGGGTATGGAAGTTTTTATTGGACTTTATTAGTTGTAACCCACAGAAGACATTACACAAATGTGTACCATGATCTGCAAATATGGTCATGTGGCCCATAAATCCACAGGAAGCGATCTGCAAATGCGAAATAGATGCACAAATGTGTAGATATCACTTTACATGTAAACCTTAAAATACGTATTTACAGAGTAAGTTATGCGTATTTGCAAATCTCCCTGTATTTCTGTGGATGTGACTTTACACAACACAAATACAAACACACATGTTGGTGTATAGTGAAATATTTGCAGATCATGGTACACATTTGTGGAATGTCTCCTGTGGGTTACAACTAATAAAGTCCAATAAAAGCTTCCATAAGGGGGCGCCACCGAGCAGCTCAGGTGGATATAAGCTCCTATACAGTTTAGATCAGGACGAGGAGGAGCGACACGCACTCAAGAAGCAGCACAAGTCAAGCAGGTTGGATCCAACACAGAAAGGAAAAGAAAAACCTGCATGCTTCTTTCTTTTTGTTAATAATCTTCCTGCAGGTCTGTAAAGTGCAGAAGGCTGTGCGCTCTGCGATGCTTGCTGCTGTCAGTACAGTAGATGGGATGGGAAGAGGAGAGGCAGCTTCACTACTACTACTGGCAGACGAAGCCTCGCTGCTTTACTGTGTCTCTGCGGACAGTTAATTACTACCTGAAGACAATTAAGCAGCAGTAGTTGAGGAGTGAAGACAAGAAGTGTTTTTGGAGTGAACTTTAAAGAGTTGGAGCAGCTGGTGGATGTTGTGCCATGGAGATAAACACGAGACTTCGAGCCACCTTGATGTTAATATGGATCTTTCAAGGTAAGCTAATTAATGCTCTGGATGGACATTAAGCCTCCTGCTGTTGCTGCTGCAGGTGGCAGCCTGGGAGTTAAACCAGAGTCCAGTGCCAGTTTGTGTTAGTATAAATATATATTTATGTAGAAAAATGTGATTTCTTCTGAAAGTCAAGCTTTTCCTGTCATCAAACTTCCACTTTTGAACCAATTAGAAAGTAAAAAAAAACACAATTCCTCTTTCAACCAACTTATTCCACACAGGAACAAGCTGGAGTGAGTGAGTTTTAAGGGTTAATAATAGTGATGAATTATGTCAGTAATGTGCAATACTAAAGTACTGAATGTACTGTATAGCTGCATGACCTTTAACACAGATTAAAGTGGTAGTAGGCAGAATGTTTTTGGCATCATTGGGCAAAAAAAATTCCATAATATCCTTTAAGCATTTTGTAATTCAAGTGTTCTCAGAGAGACTTCTGCACCTCCTCATGGCTCTGTTTTCAGGCTTCCTAGTGCCCTCCAGCGCTGCCTAGTTTGACATTTGATCAGAGTTGGCGAGTGATTGACAGCTGCTCAGAGACGGCAAGGCTCCAGCTCGGCTCTGATTGGTTGTTATCCTCCGGTCTGTAAAATCTTGCAGATGCCATTAGGAGCACCGGAGGACACAGAGGAACGTGATTTTTTTTTTTTTTTCCAGATGAACTGTCTCATGCACTACTGTCAGGATATAGTGACCGTTTTATAAAAATGACTTTTTTTTAAATCATATTTGCTCCAATTCTACCTACTGCTGCTTTAAGGGTTAATAGTGATGAATTATGTCAGTAATGTGCAACACAAAGTACTGTATGTACTGTAGCTGTATGACCTTTTAACGCAGTCTGCATTAACACCAGATTTAAATCCTCCTAAGTGAATATAAATGTATTCAAATGCATCACTCAGATTCACATTATTGGCAGCTATTAGTCTGCTCAAATGCCAAAGATGTGTCAGCCCCTCCTCCTCCTCCTCCTCCTCTTCCTCTTCCTCCTTTCTTCCTCCAGCGAAATATTGAATTCAAATGCAGGAACAAGCACGCCGACAATTCATGAAAAATGTAATTTGTATTGCTGTGGCTGCTGCTTGCTTGTGGTTTTTTACCAGAGGTCCCCTTTTAAGCACACAGCAGAGTACTCTTCATCTTAAGAGGGCATAATGTTGTTGCATGGTTGAATGCTCTGACATGGATTTCAAAGAAGTGTTGTTGCTTTTTTTTCTTTTCTTTGATAGTTATTGTCCCTTGTGAGGTTGGAAATAACATAAAAGCAGGAGTGTACCTGAAAGACGAGGATGTCATTTGAAATAATGGTGGATGAGACGTCCCAGCTGTCACATTTAGGGTCACTTAGGTCACAAGTCCTGCTCCCAGTATTGGCTTTTTACTGGTACGGCTTGCATGCATGTGGTTGGCGATGAATTCATTAATAATCCGATAAAAATTTCACATAATTTAACAGAATAACTCCCCAATAATGCCACAAATGTTAAACAAAATAGACAAATCCAATGTTTTGCGTAGTTTTTACTCAACAATATTTGGATAAAAACATTTTTTTTGTCATATTTGAGAGACAGCTGGATGTTTTTACTTTACATAATCACAAACATATTGACAAGATCATGTGTTAAATACTTTTCCTCTTTCTTATCAACACATATTCTGCATCATTCAGAGCCCTAAGAAGCCCTTAAGGCTCTTTGGACTTGGCCAAATCATGCTCCTGTCAACCGTGCTGCTGCATCATTTCTTATACCAGATGTTGGCTTTCCTCCAGTGTGGAAATCGGAGATTGTTACAGCTTGTGTCTTTTATGTCAGGATTTGTTTGGTTCAAACTCAGGTTTCCACTGAGGAGCAGCATCGGAGAAGACAGAAAGGGGGCATTATATCCATCCACAACTCACTTTTGAGTGCTGAAGTTACTTAGAAAGTGTGTACGATGCCCTTTAACAATGCAGAGGACACCTGGCTGGAAATCAGTGTTGTCATGGGGCTTCTGCATGGAAACCACTGTGGCGTGACATTACGTCTGCCACCCTTTGATTTGGTGGAGCTGCTAAATGGAATGAAACAAATGAATGAACTCACTGACGAGCAACTTCGGCCCGCCGCCGCTTCCTGTTCGGATGATCGAATGGATTTTTTAAAATTTGCATGATGGATTTCTTTTCACATTTCTGACAGCAGCTAAGCCTGTTGCAAAAAACAGCAATTCTGCCTGTCAGAAATACCATAATTAGTGAATCAAGAAAAACTGAAACTGTCCGACTTCACATGAGCAAAGTCATCCGCAAACTTAAAGGACTTTATGCTGTACCAGAGCATTATCCAGTCAATCCTACTCTACTGTTCCACCTGCTTTTTTAACACGTTATCCGTCACTAACCGGGCAAAACTCACACGCATAACCAACACTGCTGCCAGGATAATTGGTCTCCCAACACCCAACCTCACAGAACTCAACAACAAAGCCATTGCACACATTGCAATCTCAATAGCACAGGACATCACACACCCACTCAAACACCACCTCACCATAATGCCTCGCTCCGGGCACTGATACAGAACACTGAGGTGCAATAGGGCTCGCTTAGGTAAAAGCCTGATACCGGCTGTCATAGCCGCCTTAAACAACAGGCGTCGCTGAACAGGCCTGAGTGTGTACTGATGTCTGTCATTTTCTGTTGTTATCGCTCTTGTATTGCTGTCGCTGTGTTACTGTGTGCTGTTGTATGTATTGGTGTCTGACAAGTACACTGCTGTGGAAAAGAATTTCCCCCTGTGGGACAATAAAGTCTAAAGTAGACCCAGCTGAGGCTTTACATGAGAAGACCCATAGCTAATTGGCTACTGAACGCTAAAATAAATCTGCTAATATTTTGAGGAGGCTTTAATTTTGATGATCTGAGACAGATGCTTAACATTTTATAAACACTGACAGCAATAAATCACATTCAAACACGTTGCCGCTGCCCATCAGATAGCTCAAACTGGCAGTGATTTGGCTCCCAGCGTGCCAACCTCCCCCCCCCCCTCTTGTACAAATGCCTTTCTCTCTGGCCCCGCTATTAAAATATTGTCATGTCCTCAGCTGATTGTGTTCGGTGACGGCTGGTTTGTAATGAGACGGGAGCCACTCGGCTCTGGTGGTGTAAGCTGATGTTTGCGAGCCGGCTGTATCCCTTTTCACAGGATAACTCACAGAGCTTAGGGTAATTCTGATTATGTATCGCATGATTAACTAAACAAGAAATTGGTGGGTCGCCGTTCGGCGCCGGAACAAACAGCGTTCCCGCCAGGGTGCTGCATGAGAATTAACTATTAGTGCAAAGCTTCCCTTTGGCTGGCCTCGGCAGCTGCCAGAGTCTCAGTCATCTAGAGATCTGGGAGATATCTGGAAGAGCACAAGTCAAAGTCAAAGACTCAAACAGTCAATCTAGCTGCCTTTGAGTTTGTACTACTAGATACCAAAGTTTGATGCCGGGTAAATACCAGTTGTTTTGGAGGGAGCTTTGGTAAATTAGAAAAGTAACTGTAATTTTACTGCTTGACAAAAAAATTGTTACCACAAGATCCACTGACTGACTTCAATTTTCCAGAGCTTTCATCATCAGTTGGAGCTTTCTCAGTCGTCATGAAATGGTTTTGTTATTACGTGATCCATGTTGGAATTTTGCTGATTTATTAATTAATAACATTAATGAGGATTAACACAGGTGGCCCAAGAAGTCTAGGCAGTAAAGAGGTGGAGACAGAGAGAGGAAATGGGCCACAATGACACCACGGCACCCTCAGAATGTTTTCATAGGTGTGGCCAGATGGGGCCACTCAAGATCTTGGGGTGCTACACCAAAACCAAAAGTCATAGGCTAATTGACTTATAAAATATACAGATTTAATTTGTACATTGATTGTAAGGAACAACACATTTACTGGGAACAAGCCTACTCAAGTGTAAAATGCCACACAAAGGCCTCCTATATTATGCATATGTGACTCGCATAATATGTGCCGGTGGGGGACCAGAGATTGTATAAGTGTGGCTGTGATTCAATTCCATTTGTCTTTCACGTTATCATTTAGTTTTTATTTCTTTGTCAAAGAAATTTAATACATTTGATACATTTTATTTATTCTTAGTCATGGTTTCGGTGTCAAAAATAGGTCGTCAATGAATATTTATTGTAGTTTTCATTGAGAAAATCAACACAGAATGACACTCAAAGTCATATTAGTTTGTTCCAGTCATAAGTCTGTTACTGTACAGAGCAGAACAAATGTATTCTGCTTTTGGGTGATGAATCACACAGAGTTGTAAAGTTATCATAATCTCTTTTCAGAGAAATGCTTCATTTTTCGCTCCTCCTGTTGGCTAATAAACTGAACAACATTATAAGTGAACACGTTAGCCATCTTCCTTCCTCGTCACCAGAGCAACCTGCCGCCGTACATCTTCTGAGTCACTTCATTGAGCTGAATCTATCTTCTCTGACTCAAACTGGTAAATTGCCACCAGTTTCCCTGAACGGTTCCGTTTGTTAGACTGACGCATATACCTTAGTGTGTGGGAGCCTAATTGATCCGGTCCGCTCTGTGAGCCACAAACGTACAGAAAGACCCCTGCAGAGGGCACAGAGGCAGGAAAGACACGGTGCTACCTAAAGGACTCTTCTCATGTGAAACTAGGTCAAATTAATTGGCTCATGCACGGAGCCACACAAAAAAGATTTTAATGTTTCTACACCCAACAGCTGCAGCATGTTCAGCTGACAGTTACAGTAGTGGAGGCTGACAGGTGTTGATTGGAGCTCCGCGTGCCGCCTCATTGAGCTAATGTGACTTTGAGGCAGGTGATCAAAACAATCTGAATGTGCCCAGTTAACGTTGATGGATGTGCGATGATGTTAACATGACACGGTATGGATTTTTTACACTCGGTTATATAAACTCCTAAGATTTTACAGTGATTTAAGCTGCAATTCCTCACTCCCCTGCATTTTCTATCCCTATTACAATAGAAACAACATAATGCATTATGTTTATGTCAGCAGGTTGTGCATTCTTTTGCTGGTAATATAATTTTGCACATTTTAGCTGATGCACGTTAAATGAACCGTCCATGTTTCGCCCACATCAGACAGAGAAATATAGCACACAATGTTTAACCGTTCACACAAACTCATCAGCATTTTTCTTGCTGAATGGCTCACTTTGATGTTTGCCGCTGTACTGCATTAGTGATTTCACAGCACACTTTAACAGTCCAGTAACACTCCCCATCATGCTTATTCAGTGAGGAACCTTTTAGAGCAGTCACTTGAACTCTGACCACAGGGAAAGTGTGTATATCCAGAAGAAGAAGAAGAGGCATCAGGGAGGGCAGGAGAGTTATCAATTCTGCCAATAACCCAGTCTAACCGATCAAGCGTGATATCAATATTAGTCTAATGAGTTTAATTGCCAGGGAAACAATTGATTTAATTAGTGAGGATGTATTGGAAAGCAGTTGACCTACAGTGATGCACAGTGTGAGGCGATCACTCAGAGTGAGGCTTACATTGGTAGAGGATGCATACCTCTAACTTATCTTGTTTCAAAACATGCTAATATTCAGGAATATGTGGAACATTTTTGTTGTGAATATTTGCGTTTTGTATATACCAGTGATATTTACACACTTAGATCCATCCATCAGCTTTACCCGCTTATCCTTTAGAGGGTTGTAGGAGGGGGCTGGAGCCGATCCCAGCTGACACTGGGTGAGAGGCGGGATACACACTGGACAGGGCTGACACATAGAGACAGACGACCGTTCACACCTACAGGCAATTTAGAGTCATCAATTAAACTCACCTGAATGTCTTAGTGGGAGGAAACCCACGCAGAGTAAGGTACAGGGACAACATGCAAAGCTACACAGAAAACAACACATGTTGTCTGTAGGAGCAGTAATTCAGCATTTGCACTAGTTGGTATGTAGTAGTTAATGTGCTAGGGGAAGAAGAGACGGCCATCTGTACGAATGGAAACAACTCTCCGAGTACGATCGTTTGGTTCAGATTCATATGAACTTTATCTCACACGGGGAAATCCGTTTGGTCCAGTGCTCCAGACATGAAGACAACATAAAGTCCACAGTAAAAAAACAATAAATTAGCACAACACACAACGTACGATCACAACATACTCATGATAAAGCACATTCAATCATGTATTTGTGGTAGGCTATTTGTCCCACCCCTCCTCCACTGTGATTTGAAAAAAGTGACAAGCGCAGTGTTTTACTCAAGTTGGACATTTTTCAACTCGCGGTAACCTGAAAAAAACACCAATCGTGCAGTGCTTGGTGCAGAATAGACGCTCAGTGCCTCGTCGTGCTGCTGCCATTTTTTACCGGCGCGTAAATACATGGCTTTCCCATTGTAAAACATTAAAAAAAATACGTTGGCCTCAGGAAAAGACGCTTTGGTGGACACGGCCCCTAAGGCTTGGTCGCATCACTTTGGAGTTTGTAGCAGCTCCTCCGAAGGTGTTGTGTTGTGTTAACAACTCCAGAAATCACGTATAACGTTGTATAAAACTAGGTTTCTACAGTATAATATCGTACCATGTCAATCCCCATGTGGTGTACCAGTATGGATTCAATTTCTTGAAGAAAGGCTGCTCCTATTTGTTAAGATGGTGTGTTCTCGTCTGTCATTCAGCAGTGTAGTGACCTTCAGAATTGACCTTTTAAAATTGTCATCACTTCTGTAAACAAACACCAGAAATCTATAATCTGACCATGTCAACTTTCTATTAGCAGAAGAATAAACTCATTATGCCTGCCAGTCACCTCCGCTCCAATTAAAAACATGTCATACTGTCTTGATAATATGCAAAACCACTAGAGGAGGAGTTTTACTCATCTGATCTGATATATTTTTATGCAGCAGTAACTGATAACACATGCCAATTGAAAATGTCCGTTTCTCGTTAAATACATCAGAAATGTGACGGGATGTGAAAATATATTGTCGGTCAAAACCAGTCACACCTTGAAATACTGATAATGAATGACACACACGAGTTGATTAGACAGTATAGAGTACAGTTAGTATATTCTTGAAGTTTTTCCTTTTTAAAATTAAAGCATAAATGTAACAGACTGCACAGGAAATGAAATGTGCATTAACTTTCAAAGGTTAACGCTTTATTTTCAACAGTGCAGTGTTTCTCATTGCAATTTTATTCCTTTCTTATTGCAAAAGCTGTTGAAAGATTGATGTAGGCGTATTTCGATACTATATATAGTCACAGAAACGCAAAAGATGGATCCTCTCAGCATGAATCATTAGCAAACCCAAAGCTGCAACCACAACCTACTTCAATGGCAGTATCTATGTATGAATATCACTTTTTGACAGACTCTACCACAAAGGCTTAACAAGCAGTCGCTGTGTATTCTGTTTATTTAGTTGATTTAAACCTACCTGCAGGTTGTCGTATAATTAAACTCATATGTTCCAGCTGCTGGTGCTGCAGCCTGACAGGTGTGTTTCACCTGTTATCACCTCTCCGCCCACGCTCCGTCTTCCATGTGGCTAATGATGTGGCCACCGGTGACCAGTCCCGGTTTGTCCACCGTGGACCGGGGAGATGAGACTATCAGGGTGCTTTTTGAATCTTCCCACTCAGCCAATTAGATCGTCTTTTTGCTCTTTAGTCTCACAGCGTCTGAATCACAGACGTTCTCTGCAAAGGGAAAGGAAGTATATTTGTATTTTTGCCGTAGGTTGATCTCCCCCGTTGATCGCGGCCCATAAATGATGCATCTCGGAGGAGTGGGTCATTTACACCTCGAGCGTGGGCGGGCGTGATTTAAACCAGGTGCACCCTGGGAAAATGGCACACACTAATGAGGTGCATTCCCCCTTTTATATGAGACCATTGCTCCGGGTGGAAACCAGTATGTGAACTTCAGAGACCAGGCATATAAACACACACACAATCCAAAGGCCGCTAACTATCGTCTCCAGCGACATTTCATTCAAAAGCCAGTTAGGTTTGAGACAAGGAAAATGTATTATCGTTGGCGAAAGCAGCGTTAACCTGCTGAATTTAATTTTCACACGACTGGTGACAATTGTTCTTCTAACTGAAAACTGTAATTGCAAAAGGTTGCTCCACTCTGACTGAGGCTCTTTTCTTTTTAAAGAAATATGACTGTTAAAAAGAAACCGTTTCATCAGCATTTTAAAATGTTTGCTTTTATCCAAAGAGGAAGATTGATTTTCAAGGGTAAAATGTGTGAAAACTGCTGGTCTGTGAAGAAAAAAAAAAAAAGCTTTTCTTCTTTTTGACTTTGTAGTGCAGGTAGGAACTGGGCTGTCTGGTGGCAGCAGATGAGTTTCGCACTAAGAAGCCAGGAGATTATACTCCTGTTTGGCTGTTATAGTGAAGCAATAGGGGATGGGATTTTTTTTTCCCTGTGGTGTCATAGGGTTGGATGGGTTTTCCGCCATGCAGTATTGGTGATAGGTTAGTTTTTAAATGGTAGGTGATAGCCCTGGTGGTGTTTTTTACGTGTAAAAGGACAGAATTGGAGTGTTTGGAAGCAGAGATGAGAGATTAGTATTCATTGAGGAGCGAGAGGCGTCGTCGCTCCTTTCTCCTGTTGCTCGACTGTCTCGCCAGATGGAGGGGAGGTTTATTGTGGCCAGATTAATGCCGTTATCTGGTTTGAGGTGTAACTTGGCCCTACAGGCTTCAGACGTGGTTATGTGAAGCTAAAGAAGGTCCCTCGGGTCAATCCTGCGGTGGCGAGGCAACTCAACCGCACAGGCTGCTATTATACCTCCTCACAGATTAAAACAGTGATACACTGTGCCTCTGTAATGATACTACCTCTCATGTAATGCACTCTTCAAGGAAAACTCCTTAATATTTCTTGACCCTGGAATTATAAGGTTCTATCTATGAGTGGGTTTAGAGATATTGAGGTTTATAGTACATCTTATACAGAACAGTTCTCTTTTATTGGCCAAAATAACAGGCATGCTAAAGCCACTTTAAGATTCAAGATTCAAGATGTTTATTGTCACGCCGGTTATACAGGTACAAACGTGTGAAATACTTTTTGCTGGGAAACTCCATTAAAATAATAAGTTATATTACATTTACATTACAATTATAAAATGAAATACTTTGTACAAGGACATATTAAGAACATATACATTAAAAAAATATACAGTATATACAGTATAAGTTATATTTTTGTGTGGGAAGGTGTATGAATTATATATTTAAAAGTCTGATGGCCTGGGGAAAAAACTTTCTTTAGATATATAATATCAAAATCCTATCACATTGTTATTCGTGACGGTGTCGGTTGGTTAACTGCTTTGGTTCAGGTGAAATATGTCAACTATTGACTGGATTGTCATTAATTTTTGTTCAGACATTCATGTTCCCCAGAGGATGAATCCTGATAACTTTGGTGAGCCTCTGACTTTTCCTCTAGCGCCACCATAAGGTTGACATTTGTGGCTTGTGGAGTGAAATATCTAGACATCTATTGGATGGATTGCCATGAAATTTGCTAAAGATGATGAGCATCCCTAGTGGATAGACTTTAATGACCTATAGCAACACCATGACGGTGTTACATCATATATGGTTCCCAGGGGATGAATTGAGTTGATCCCCGGATTTTTCATCTTGTGTATCATCATCAGATCAAAACTTAATACTTGAGTTAAATTTCCTGCAAAACTCATATCATTCCCATCAGCCTGAGCTTTATTTTGTGTTTAGTTTCGGAATGGGCCGATTGCGCCATTCGCTTGTTTATTCAAAGTTTATTGATATTGTATGTGTGGTGTGTCCAAATTGCACCAAATTCGACACTGCACTCCCTTGAGTTCCCAACAACACACCCACCAAGTGTGAAGTGGATCGGACAGAGATATGTGAAAGACACACAGACAGACATTCCTTGCTTTACAGTTAGATTAAATTAATTCTTGCTAGCAAACATTAGCATGAGCTGTCTGAATTAACATTAGAAAGCTAGCTATCTAGCATGGTTGCTAATGGTTCAAACAAGATAGTATCAGTGTCATTCATGTTTTCATCCATTTTGAGCTTTCAGAACTTAAATTTGAGCAACATTTCATAATGTTTTTCTGCTTTTTAAGACCGGTCACAGAGCAGTGAAGTGACTCAGTAAAGAGGTAGAACTTGATTGGTCCTCCTGTGTTCATTCTGAGCGCTGATTGGTTCTTTAGAACAGGAAGAACCTCGCAGAACCAGGTTAGAGAATGACTTTGGAGATGGAGCCTTTTTTATTTCAAATTTTAGAGCCATTAAAGCTGAAGTAGGCAAGATTGGAGCAAATATGATTTAAAAAAAGTTATTTTTATAAAACGGTCGCTATATCGTAGGGCTGCACCTAACGATTATTCTTTTACCGATTAATCTAACGATTATTTTTTCGATTAGTCGATTAATCCAACGACTAATTCATCAATTATTCAAAATATTTGTTTTTATAAATAAATAAATATCAGAAACTTGACTTGTTATTATTCAATACTTTATTCAAATATCTTCTCTTATAAACATATACATAAAACAAGAATATTATTATGGCATTATTTCTCAACAAAAAAAATCCCAGTCTTTACTGGTAATCTGTTTTCAGTCCAACATACAATTTCTCCAAAATAAAATTAAAACAAGAGCTTGTATTGTAAATTCATGTAAAAGGAATAAAGTGCAATGTTCTTTTTGTGGAAATCGTCCTCCACTCTGCTTTGTCTTATCCTGAAAAAGACACACAGAAAGCCCATTAGAATAATGGTAATAGTGGCACATTTTAAAACAGGTCTAATTTCCACAGCACTGTTGTGTTATGACATTAGGCTAATAATAATAATAATAATAATAATAATCCTCATCAGTATTTGTACTTAAGTACTTAATTTAAAACTTAAAATGGTTTAGACATGGATTTATTTCATCACTGTAATAATATGCAGTTAAGATAAACACTAGCAAATGTACTTTTGCATCAGTGTGGAGACAGAGAGAAATAATTGAAACTATTTATAGACTAACAGTCACAGACTGTAGAACAATATGTAATGTCACTATAAGCCATTTTCTCACTTGTACATCGCCATTAAAGTAAACAGAAAATATATAACGGCCGAATAACAACGTTAGATGATGCATGGTGTTACGTTACCATAACAGTGGTCCATAAAATACTTAACATGGTGGTGATGAAGAAACATTTTAAAAACAAACTTTAAATGACTACTGCTAACAGAAACACGCCTGCGCTTTTGCAATCTTAATAGATCATGCCTGGGTGATGAAAAAGTAAACAGGACTTACAGTGGTGTCTTGTTGCTGTCTTCTTCACGCAGCGCTCCGGGATGCCTTCTTTTAAGGTGCTTGTGCATTGCACTTGTACTGCTGTAGTACGCCATCTCCATTCTGCACATCTTACGGAGCACCACATTGTTGGGTCTCTGTTTGAAGTATTCCCACACCTTTGATGAACGTTGGAGAGGTTTTTTGACACTTCTTGCTCTCTAGGGGAGTCAGAATCCATGCTCGGACCGGGCGCAGCGCATTTTCATTATGTCATCCGATGCGTCGACGCACGTTACAGGTAACAGGTAACCTGAAAAAAATCATGTGCCTCAATCATGGATCAATATTATGTTACATTAATGCCTATTTTTTACTCTCAAATGTTTTCAGTCATCTTGTAGTGCACGGTTTAGCTGTAAAATGACGCTTTGTGACGCCACCGCCATTGTGAAATCTGGTGAAGGAACGCCAAGTACCAGTCACATGATCGTAGCACAGCCAATAGGAACGCTCTGTCAATGAAATGACCTGTGATTGGTCAAAAGTAGATTTTTTAAAGCCTGAAAACAGAGCCATGAGGAGGTGCAGAAGTCTAGTTTCCTCTCAGAACACTTGAATTACAATATGCTGAAAGGTTATTATGGAATTTTTGACCAATGATGCCAAAAATATACTGCCTATACTGCCACTTCAATACATAAGTCAAAACAAAGCTACACAAAATGTCAAGCCACCAGAGATGCATGTGACATAAAGAGTCAGATTATAATTTTAAGGTCAGGATTTATTTGCTGTGCTTTTCCTCATCTGCTCACCATGTATGTTATACCAAACCCTCCAGCGGTGGCCTTTGTGGTTTCTCTAAATCCCTTCGCTTCGTTTTGCAGCCCTCAAGTGTTTATTGCAGCTGTAACATCAATTTACTTTGTGGCTCAAATTTCCACTCTGTGTGGCCCCTCTGGTGGCGGTGAGGCAATTGTCATTAGAATTAATACCTTCAGGGGTGTTGACGCTCAAAATAGAAACAACCTACCAAGCAGAATACGAGGCCCGACACCACTATTTTATAATCTCAGTGATCTGTCAAACCCTGGAATAATTGGCTCTTTGGGCTGACTGAGAATTGAAGCTGGGCAGCGTAATGACCTTACCGTCACTTGAGGTGACGCTCTGGTTTCTAAGCCTCTCCAGATGTCATTAGTATGACCAGGGACAGTTTGATAAGAGGAATTTATCCTCAGTATCATTGCCTTCCTGCAAGGTCTGTAGTCCCGTCCAGGTGAGACTCTTATGACTATTATTTTTTACTTTGCACATCCACAAATTCAGGATACATTGACTGTATTTTGATTTCCCAGTTAGTGAGAAACAGAGCTATATCACAACATGATCAAAACACACAGGGGCTGCCGTGCTGTGCAAGAGTTCATATCAGAAGCATTTAGATCAAGTAAAAAAGGATTTGCATTTTGCATCAAACTGTGTTTTTCTACATGGAACTCCAGTTATTTATCCTGCAACCGCTGCTCCTGCTGTCACTGACACTGACATATTACTTTGCCTGTATGGGGTTTCCTTCCATTTAGTGGTTTTCCCAGAATGCATAGGTTTATTTCTGCCTCAATTATCTGCTGTTTCTCAGTTGTTAGCGGTTTGTGTTTCAGTGCCTTTACAAAGATTTGTGGAGCACTTATCCCACTTCCTGCGGCAAGAATTGTTTGAAAGAGATGGGGTTGTTTTTGTTTGTTTTTTAACAACTTGATCCAACTACCTACATGTGTTCACATTTATTCACGGGCACATCAAGTATACAACCAGAACAAATAGTGCACTTCCTATGCTGCCTTTAACAGATCCATGTTAATGTCTTCATGACTGATTTAGAACCATTATCCTCACATAATTCATCTGTTACAATATGTATCACACGTTTATCTGTGCTTTAGCTGCCTTTAGCTGCTTCCTCAACTAATTTTCCTCATTGCATATGTGGCAACAAATGAGACTGTGTTACACTACTATGGATGTGTGTTCAATAAATAATCACATGAATAAATAGTAAAACATATATAAATGAAAGAATAGTCTGTAAAATGATTTAAGAAATTATTTAAATTCAACTTATTATTATAAAATGTTGATTCATCCTTATTTTCATACAACAGAATTTTATACGACTTCATTTTATTTCCTAATAGACATTTTTGTTTCAAAATGCTCCTTTTTTCAAAAGCATGTTTTTATTTCATAATGTTATTTTTATGCCTCTGCACCACAGACAGCTGTGGTCAGAGGCATTATGTTTTGGGGTTATCCATCTGTACGTTCGTCCGGTCTGTTCTTGTGAACGTGATGTCAGGAACGCCTGGAGGGAATTTGTTCAAATTTTCCTCAAATGTCCACTTGGACTCAAAGATCAACTGATTAGGATTTGGTGGTCAAAGGTCAAGGTCACTGTGACCTCACGTCCATCCCATTGTTGTGATATCTCATGGACGGCTTTAGGGAATTTCTTCAAAATTTGGCACATCGATTTTGGTGGTCAAAGGTCAAAGGTGAAGGTCACTGTGACCTCACAAAATACATTTTTAGCCATAACTCAAGAATTCATATCCTAATTACGCTGATTTAACACAAATGTCTAACGGGATAGAATGATGAAGTGATGACATTTTGGACAGACATGGATGTAAACTGCAACTCTACAACCAACAACTGGTTGTTGGAGGCATACATCCACGAGGTGGTAATAATAGTTTGTAAAAACAATGAAAAAGCTATTCCATTCCTATAAATAACTAAGAAGTGGTTTAGTAACCATGAGTGTACAACAGACACGGATTGTACAGAACATAAACATGTCATGATGTTTTAACAAACGCAGCCTTGTTTTAACTCCATAACTTGACTGTCTCTGGCACCAGGTATGCATAAACGTCTGACTAATTCATTTGAAAGTGCATTACCAGACAATTTGCTTACACAGTAACTGGGTGGCAAAGCTGTTCTGAATCATCAGTTTTATAAACTGTGTGCTGGAAAATAGGCTTTTTTAAATAATGTCATATTTAGCAGTCCTGAAATTAAATTAGTCAAAAAAACATGAACTGCTTTGTGAAGCACTCTCCTGTATCTCTGTCAGCAGCGTAGCAGCAGGCAGTCATGCGTTAAGTTACATATATTAGGATCTATAGAGCGAGTCCTACCTCATATAGTTTTTTTTTCAGCAGGGGAATTTGCTCATTTCTATTTCCAGCCCAGAGGTTGGTTGGTCTTCTAAATTGATCTGGCGAACACAGCTGCTTCTAAGAAACCTGCTCACACCTGATAAGCCCAGTAACCATGGCACCTTTACCTGCAAAGCTCACACATCAAATATGCTTCATTTCAGATGGGAAGCAGGTGGAAGTCATAAACTTTCTCCGGTATCAAGTCTGCCACTAAAAACAGAATTTCTTCTGAAACTGGAGAAAAACAGGAGAAATGATTCAGCCCTGAAAACTTCACGTACAGACTATATTGCATTCAGCCTGTCTTTACTCAAGATATTTGAAGACATTTTCGTGAGGATAAAAGGGTAGAAAGCATGCAACATGTAAGTCCCCACAACATGTGTATAGTTTCAAAGTATTGGGAGAAAACAAACGCTCACTGGAGTCAGAGAAACACAAGAGAAATAAATAAGAATATGACAGATTCCTCTAAAATGTTACACCAGCAGGCTGTTATCTAGGTAGTTTCCAGTCATTTAAATGTAAAGTACAGAGCATGTGAGAAGGTCTCCAACACTGACTTCCCTTAGTGGCAGAACTGCTGACATTTTCACAGTGAAATGGACCAGGCGGTGTACTGATTAAGTTTCTGAACATGTACTAGATCTACAGCCATCCGGGATAAAATCTCCAACAAATAAAGTGAGATTCTTTTGAGAAGGAGCCTTGATGCCTGAAAAATGACCTTCAATCATGAAGCGTGTGTGAGATATATATAACTTAACAAGATCAGAAGCAGCCCCAAAACTATGCGTATGTAGTTGGAGTCTGTAAAGTCGTGCTGAAACAATAAGTCGACAGTGCTGTAAATGGATGAATCCATTCACTGATGTGAAATCAATCACCAGCAAATTTTGCAGCATTAAAGCACCACTAATTAGTAATACACCAAACTCTCTCTTTTAGCTCTGTTTTTGGTCTCCACCAACTCCTGAGGGGAATATGTGGCTCTTTATCTGCTAAATGCTCCACTATGAACACCAGCTAGTCGCTAACTGTGTCTGTCTTCTGTTTAGTGTTGACCAGGTAGCATACAGTAGATTAACCTGGACTTTTTTCTTTTTTTTTTAAACTCAGAACAGCACATTTGTGGGCGGTAAAACCAAAACAATGAGCTGAAAGACGTTAAATGCTCTGCAGAGCTGAGGAGACAACGTAGTCATTTGATCCATTGTTAATATAGAAGTATTGATGAGTGTAGCTTTAATTGTTTAAGTTATTAATCAAGTAAAAATCTGAAACATTTACTGGTTACAGCAAACAAAGTTTTTTTCTGCTTTATGTCATGAATTGAATATCTTTGTATTTTGAAGTAATTATCGGACAAAACAAGCAATTTGAAGACATCAACTTTTTGTGATTTCTTTTTCGAACATCCTATAGTCATAAATTGTTATGCCGCCCTACTGTTGTGTTACACTTGATTAGGTTTAATGTTCTTTCCATCTTTGTGTTTAGTTTTTAGACCTTTGATTTTGTTATCTTGCTATTTATTGTATTTAATTGTATTATTAGTTCTTCATATACAGTAATGCTTTCTAATGGTACAGTATGAAATATACAATTAATATCCTAAATATTGTTGTTTTGCAAATACAGATGACATGATTGTTGTTGTTCTTACAGTCAATTCAAAATATGCCTTCAGACGATAAAAGCAAAATATTTGTCACGCCCTCTGTTTCAAAATGAGCTTCAGAGTCACAATATTGGCCCACGACAAAGCAGAGGTTAACAGCTGCTTTTAAGAGCTTCAAAGAATAAAGTTGCTACAAATAACTTTATCACAGAGACGTATTATTATTCAGCGTTAAGGCAAAAAATAGCTCTTTATGCCCTTAGAATTAGCAGTGCTCCATTTTCATATTGTAGCAAGTCGGTTTGTGATTAATCAATGATTCAGACTAAAACATCTGCTGGTTTTGTAGCATTTAAGACGGTATTTTATTATTCATGTGTTCTCTTACGCACTGAAACCGACTAATTACCCAAAAGAAAGTCTGGACAGAGATCCTGCTGGAGTTTTCAGTAAAATCCTGGAGTGGAGACGACTGTCGTGCATTTAGATCTTCTAATCAGTGTGTAATCGTGTGTCGTCCTCGCTGGTTTGAAATTAGAAAATTAGTGTTAACTGCTGCAGACACAGACGTTATAGAGCTGCAATGTTAAAGGGCTTAACAGCTTTCCCTGCAATACTAGAAGAGTGTTTTTGTTTTGAAATCACAGAGTTGGAAAGTCAAGTAAAATACAAAAAGAGCATGTAAAGTTTTTTGAAAAGAGATGTTGTATTATAAATTACTTTTAGATATCTTTTTCAAGTTTTTGCACTTTGAGAACTGTGACTCTTTAAACCCAGCTGACTCTTGTTTAAAACTTTCCTGGCGTTGCTTATTGTCAGCCCACCAGTCTTCTGTCTTGTATTCTCACTGACATGGCAAACAGTTCTCTGAATAACCTCTCCAATTCTGGAGTAGGGCTTACTGTATTACGATACAGTACAAGGCGATATATTGCAACTTTTTTTAAAAATCAAAAACTGTCATAGTATAAAGAACACACCGCCATATTCATAAAATCGGAGTAAAAGAAAGTTAACTTTTTTTATGCAATCACAACAGTGGGATCTGCATTTATCACGGTCCCGGCAACATCCAACATCATAGCACTACTTTTAGAGGGCACATACATTGAGAGGGTGCGTCTCTTTGCAAATGAAATAAAATACTGACTAAGTTCATCTTTGCATGTAAACTATTAATTAAAAATCTATACAGTATCACAAAACGTAATATTGTGATACACTACTTACACCCCTATTATAGAGAGCAATATGCTGAAAGGGACGAGATAATCACAGCCAATCGGGATATCTGTTTCACAAGTACATGATGGTAGCGGTCATTTTAAGTGAAAAACACCTGATGAAGAATATATATAAACTTGCCCTATCCAAGAAAAAGGAATATCTGAATAGGCCATTCAAAATAGGAAACAGTAAAATAGGGTTGAACTAAGCATATATATAAGTGAATACTTCTACCCAGGTACTAGTGTATTTATTAGGGCTGTCAAAGTTAACGCGATAATAACGCGTTAGCGCAAATTTGTTTTAACTTGCGATTTTTAGGTTGTCAGTTTTAAAGCTAGAGTGAAGATATGAAACTAGAAAAACCTAAAGAATCCATTGGTACCCACCAGGTCTAGCTTGTCGGGAAGGAGGCTAAATAACGCTTGGCATGGCCATTTTCAAAGGGGTCCGTTGACCTCTGACCTCATGATATGTGAATGAAAATGGGTTCTATGGGTACCCACGAGTCTCCCCTTTATAGACATGCCCACTTTATGATAATCACATGCAGTTTGGGGCAAGTCATAGTCAAGTCAGCACACTGACACACTGACAGCTGTTGTTGCCTGTTGGACTGCAGTTTGCCATGTTATGATTTCTAAATGCAGTACCTGTGAGGGTTTCTGGACAATATTTGTCATTGTTTTACGTTATTAATTGATTTCCAATAATAAATATATACATACATTTGCGTAAAGCAAGCATATTCATATAAGAGTATTAAATACTTGAAAAATCTCCCTTTTAAGGTAGATTTATTCTGAACACGTAAAAAATGTGCAATTAATTTTCGATTATTCACGATTAACTATGGATAATTGTGATTAATCATGATTAAATACTTTAATCAATTGACAGCCCTAGTATTCATACGTCTTTAAAGAGAGTTGGGTGGGGTGAGGGGACAACAGCCGTTACCAACACTTAGACCTAATTGGTTTAACTGAAGGCCTGGATGATGGTTTCTGCCCTCCAGGAGCTCGCTTCTCTTCTTAGAAGACAGTTTTCTCTGAAATGGCTTTAAAACAAAGGTTAAACGGGCAGTTTTCACCAGGTTAGTGTTTCATTGCACAAAGCCTGATATTGCCTCGGATTCATGTCTCACATCTAAATGGACGCCACAGTGTTTGTGGTCAGACAAACATAATCGAGTCCAGAATTGATGTGCGTTGGCTGCAGTTTTTTAACTTTGTGCAACAACTGAGATTTGAACCAGTTTATTATAGTCATATATGTGTATAGTCTTGCTGGGAGATGTTTCCAAATTAGTCGTTGTTGGAGTCCCAAATCAATTCCGACCTAAACTGTTGGAGTTGATAAAAGTTAGGACCGTCCTTGACCAAAGTAATTCTTAGGCGACTAACACTTATATGATACGATACGATTAGTTGATTTAATCAACAGATCTGTAAAACTGAGTTTCTCCAGAAAGAATCACACAAAAGCACCACTTCAAATCTGGTGTTTACCAGAGATCTGCTCATACATTTCTTGGAAATAAGACTTTCAACATGAAAAAAGAATATCAACGAAAGAAATCTTAGTCGACTAATCAGCCGTTTTGGTCTTAGTCGACTAAGATTTCTTTCGTTGATGTTTATTCCAATCTAAGAGTGGGCAGCCCTAATAAAAGTGTCTCTTTGACTCCTTTTAAACCATTAGATGCTGCATTTCATATTATGCTGGAGCACGATCCAAAAGTCTCTTACCATTTATTCATTATTCCAATGAATATAAAGCCACAACTATGACTTTTTATAGACTAAAGTACACTTGAAGACACTTTTAAACTTGAATGTGTAGCAACGATACAGTGTTATACAGGGAAATACTGTGATTTTATAAAATAGAGATTTTTTTCTATCTACAGCATTATTGAATAGTTCACAACTGCCACGATCAGACACAAACTCGTCACGCCAATTTAGTCTCTCTACCATAATGCGATTGACTCCTGAGTCAAAGGACAATGGTCATGTTATGATGTCTTCTTGTGTGCGACTTTTGTCTATCCTGTCTCCCTCCCTGCTAAAGCCAGCTTGGGCTGATAATAAGATTAGAGCGCAGAGAGGCGGCTTAGCGACCTGAGCTAAAGAAATGGTGATCGTTTATCCGCGAGGCTGCTGCAGATCGACATGACGGGGGAAAGGCGTCTCAGGGTGGGCGTGAGGCTGCTGAGGTCAAAGGGCAACAGGCGCCATTCAGTCACACCACAAATGTGTCTCTAAAATGTTCCTTGGCTGTAATTGCCTCTGCAGGAAACACTCAAGAGTAAATTTATCCTCACCGCGCACATACATTTAACGCCGAAAAGTGCACAAAATGACGCGTTTTAATTATATCTGCACACAACCCTTCTGTTAACCTCTCCATCCATAATCAACACCTCCACAACAACTTTCACCTCCATCAGTGGCCTCATCCATCCGAACTAATCAATGCTCTGTTGAACTGTGGCAGAATTAAAGGCTTAACCCCTTATTGCCAACTGTCCACATGGATCTTAACAGAAGCAGAGATTTAGAGAAGGCACTCAACATGCAGCAACATAAAAACACGTTGATCACTGAGCTTCCAGGGTGCGAATCAGTTATGAAATAGGTTTTGCTTTGATTTTTAAAAAGCTTGGCTGATACAGGAGGTTTGTTTACATATGAAGTGTTTTTATATAACCCAGATAACACTCAGAATAGCCCTAAGACGTTGCTGCACTTCATTTAATTTATGTGATCGGTGAAGATTAAACAAACAGCTCTGTTCTGTTGCAGAATTCTGGCCATGTATAATATTTTTTCGGTCTAATTATTAACGTTAAAATGTATTATGTAATGTCAGAGGCATGTGGACACCAGAGAAGAGCACATGCAACCTTGACGTTTCATTTAAAAACACAATAAGTGAATTTTGAAGTGAATTCCTCCATCCACCTTTGAAACTATAGGATGACAGTTCAGAGTTTGACTCATTCATCCAAAGATGTTAATAATTAACACAAACATAGGACTGGGTAGCGTTTTAAATGTTTAGATTGTAGTACTGATACAATACCTGACTGTCAGCGTCGATACTAAATAATAATGCTGTAACAGGAGAGACTTCAGAGACCAGGTCCAAAACACACTGGAGCACACGGATTTAAGGCAATCAACTTTATTAGAGGACTAACGTTCCAACGCCAGCTGCATCTTTAACGTAATAAAGTTGATTGCCTGAAATCCGTATGCTCCAGTGTGCTTTGGACCTGGTCTCTGAAGTCTCCCCTATTACAAGATTGCCCTGATCTGTGAGCAACAGATGAACAGATGAACCTTGTCTAACCGCCTTTATTCACTAAAACAATGTTTTTTTTTGACATCTTGCATGGAGGAATATATCTACACTTCTCAAAAGATGAATGTTGTCTGTTCATAGTTCCTATTATTATTCATTCATTTGCTGTTTTTTCTCATTTGTAAACTGAACATCTTTTGGGATTTGGACTGTTGGCCAAACAAATACACCAGTTTGAAAACATCAACCAGGCCTTTTCTGACATTTTATAGACTAAAAGATTAATGGAGAAAGTAATCAGCAGATTAATTGATAATGAAAATAAATATTAGTTGCAGCCCTAGATATGTGGATGGCAGAGCTCCGTCGGATTTCAATCAAAAGTGAATCATTTGTTCCGTCACAGTCCATTTAATTGTACCACTAACGCAAAAAAGTTTTTACGTGCAACGCCGAACCAAAGTTCATAAGCGCGGAAGCTTTTAGCCGTATGCTGTAAGGCACATATTCTAAGGATAGTGCAACAAAATCATGGCCAGAATGCAACAAATTGCGCCGTTTGAAAATAAAAAAATAAATAATGGAGGACCCCCCTATTACCCACCCAATGCCGCACTACATGGACACCATTTAAAAAAATAAATACATAAATAAAAAGGTTCAGTCAAAAAGATCAGTACTTGACAGTTTCCATACTATCCCTATGGCAGATGCTCTCTCAGATGTATATTACAAATCAAATATACTTTAGATCGCTGCTAATCACACTGAAACACTAATTTCTCTCATTTGTTGTCCGGGTTCGACACCTCAGTCATTAAGACGCCAGCTTTTTACCTTATTGTGGAGAAAAGTAAAGTAGCTCAAGAGGATTACACTAAATAAATCTCTTTCAGATGTCTCTGACCATTACACAGAGACACCACACAGTCTGTCCTCAGGGGAGCAACTATCTAAACACTGAAGGGAGCACTTTTACAAAAGCAGTTTATAATGCATTCACAAGCAGACCCCCGAGATGCCTTAAAAGCCTCTCCGGTTAAATCCATCATGTCAGGGTGTGCTAGCCATCGAATCCTTTTTACACTTTGATATAATCCATGTTGATTACAGTCCTCTCACCTCTCTGAAATTACTGCTGCTCTTAATTATGTTGGATGGAAGTAGACATATTATCTTCCCTCTTGTGTAACATCTCCTTTTCTCTTTCACAGCCTGTGCATGTGTATATTGGGCATCATTTTATTTGATTTCTTGTAAAAAGAAAGGGACTTATGCTCATTTTCAGGTTCATACTTGTATTTTGGGATTCTACTAGAACACGTTTACATGCTTTAATGTTCAAAAAACACTATTTGTCTCATACTGTCTGTCTGAATATAGTTTGTACTGCATGCGAAAAACTGCTTGGTTTGCCCCAAACTGCATGTGATTATCATAAAGTGGGCATGTCTGTAAAGGGGAGACTCGTGGGTACCCATAGAACCCACTTTCAATCACATATCTTGAGGTCAGAGTTCAAGGGACCCCTTTGAAAATGGCCATTCGAGTTTTTCCTCGCCAAAATGTAGCCTGCACTCTAGCTCTCAAACTGAGCCTTCTACAGCCTCTGAAAGACGGTATACAGTTGGCCGAGGGTGCCAGCGCCCTCAAGGCGTGGAAGAGGTTAAGGTTTTATAACTAAATTATATGGTCCATCACGTTGCAACAATTTCTCATGATTGTGTTTATGAGTCTATTTGTTATTTATTGGGAATCTGTAAGTGGTTGTAAAAAAAAAAAAAAGGCTTTTTCAGCAAGTTAATCACTCAATCTGTCCCTCGCTCACTCAATCATTATGTGAGAGCAATCTGCTCTTCAGTCTGCTGTCAACTTTAAGGGAATAAGGTTACATTTTTCACATCTTTGGTCTTATTTTTCTAGCTGTGGAAGTTATTCCTGTCAGGTATAATATTTTTTATCTGTCCTCAGAGAGGGCATGGAACATGAGCTGTGAGATGATCACAAAACACTAAGCGAAAAAAAAAAAGTTCCTTCAGGAGAGGCAGAGGAGATAAAAGATGAAACTTGCATGAAATAAAATACAAATATTTGGTTTGGGAACCCCTGATATATATATAAATATTAATCGTGATTAATCGCATGATTGTGCATAGTTATTTGTGATTAATCAAAAATGAATCACATTTTATATCTGTTCAAAATGTACCTTAAAACGGAGATTTATCTAGTATTTAATACTCTTATCAACATGGGAGTGGGCAAATATGCTGCTTTATGCACATGTATGTATATATTTATTCTTGAAAATCAATTAACAACACAAAACAATGACAAATATTGTCCAGAAACCCTCACAGGTACTGCATTTAGCATAAAATATATGCTCAAATCATAACATGGCAAACTGCAGCCCAACAGGCAACAACAGCTGTCAGTGTGTCAGTGTGCTGACTTGACTATGACTTACCCCAAAACTGCATGTGATTATCATAAAGTGGGCATGTCTGTAAAGGGGAGACTCGTGGGTACCCAGAGAACCCATTTACATTCACATATCTTGAGGTTGGAAAATTTGAAAATGGCCATGCCAGTTTTTCCTCACCAAAATTGAGCATAAGTTTGGAGCGTTATTTAATTTCCTTTGCGACAATCTAGTAGAACATGTTTGGTACCAATGGATTATTTAGTTTTCTAGTTTCATATGATGCCAGTATCTTCACTCTAGCTTTAAACCCAAGCCCGCTACAACCTAAAAATCGTAAGTTGCGTTAATGCATTATAGAAATTAGTGGCATTAAAACGGTTTTATCGCGTTAACTTTGACAGCCTTAGTATGGTCGAATTGTTTTCATTTTACCACTTCAGATTATTTCTCTGCTTGTGGCCCTGATGGACATTTTACTATTGCACTTTTACTCTAAATATTACTAAGTTGGTTAATAAAATATAATCATAACTGAGAGGAATGAGGGCTGAACAGTATGAAAATAAGATTGTGAAGAAATTGAATTTTCCTTTTTAATTAAATGTGACTCGGATTTTAACGACGCAACATCTACATTTGCTTTTACATAAATCCAGCAGTCAGAATGGTAATGTGCTTTTACTGGAAACCTGCTGAAACAACAGACTTCAGGCAGCGTTTGGCAGCATATTGAGTTTGGAGACCGTCCTCCAACGCCACGAGCCACGAGTTTAAGCCCCCACGTCGGCAAACATCCTTCAACACGACACTGAATCTTTACCAGCTGCGGGGCTGCTCTCCTGTTACTGACCCTGCACTTAGACCTTGCTGTGGGAAAGAAAATTTCCCTACAGGGATCAATAAACTGTCACATTAGCACAGCAATGCACAGCGGGGAAGTAAAAGCAAGAGCGAAATTACCTGTACAAATCACCGCGCCGCATTAATCATGCCTGTGATTTGCGAGCGTGCCAAACGGACGACTACGACCCACTTCGCTCTGCTGTAAAATGTCACACATGAACACTGCTGGCTGCTACAGTGGAAACTGCTGCTCTGTACAGTAACAACTGCTGATGGACTCATTTATACATGTGTTGTAAAACTTTAATGACATGGACATTTTTGTGAGTTTAAACAAACCATTTAACATGTCATTTTCTATTGTATACATCCATAGATTTGACAGTTTGCTTTTTAATAACAGTATATTAACAGAAAAGCACTGTTAAGGAGACATTATTATTTGTATTACTCACATCCACTCTCATGTTCTTACGACATCCTCAGCTGCCAAACCAGATGTTTCTGACACCCAAGTCTAAACATTTCAGAGAGAAACAGATTTCTGCAACGATCTAACCTGGTTGGGAAATATATTTTCATGCTCTTTTATTGCGTAACCATGCAGCTGCAGTTGCACTGTCCAGTGTGTGTGTGTGTGCAGTTTGTCACCCTGAAGGAGCTGCACTGTGTGCAATCATTTGAGTGAAATGGGGACAAAGGTAATGTAGTTGTTAAAGGGTCAGTTCACCCAAATTGTCTCACCCTAAAAAATGTAAAAAGACTCTATGTGATATGAAAGTCACTCTGAATAATCCAGTTCTCATTGGGAACTATTTTCTACCAGAGGGAAACATAATAGTAAGAAAAGGCATCCACACAGTGAGGTCTGTGCAACTGTAACTGGGACATTGTGTCTAGATTTCGGTTTCGATTTCAGACCTAATATTTAATTAATATTTTTGTATTAGTGACAAATCTCACAGCAGATATTTCTTAAATTAATCCCAAACTATCTGCATGGCCAGATATCATTAGGGCTAAGGCCACATTCAGTCCAACAAAAGATGTAAATGTAAAATGCAAATGTAAATGTATTGTACGTAGCAAAGCACAGCATACAGGGAAATTTAGCTCCTGCATTTAACCCGTCCTAGTATTACTATACAGCACCCAGGCAGCAGATTGGGGGGGGGGGGGGTCAGTGCACCTCGGCAGTGCTCAGGAGGAGAACTGACACCTCTCCAGCTACAAGTCCACACTCTGTACTTGGTCCGTGCAGGGACTTGATCCAGTGACCCTCCGGTTCCCGAACCAAGTCCCCACGGGCTGAGCTACTGCCACCCTAAAAGATCAAATGATTAACACAGTGACCACTTTCCAGAGCAATAAATAAACCTGTATCACAATCACGAGCTCATAAGCCTTCAAAGTCATGGATCTCTCAGTCAAAATGGACTTCCTGGGTCGTATATCATTGTCTCACACCACATCCAAGTGTCTTTTTTTTTGTAATTTGGGTGTACTGACCGCTTTATTGTGTCCTCAGAGGAAAGTGGAGAGCAGAGCAGCAGGAAGTGAACTGGGCTCAGGTGGGAGACATGATGGGTTAAGTTATTTCCTTTGGTCTCTATAAGCTGTAGCTCTCACCTTTGACCCCTTCAGCTGTGCTGTAGGTGGACATGTGGGTTCATCAGATATAATTTACAGTGGAGATGAGGACCAGCAGGTCTCTATTGACCGTCTGAACCCTGCATGTCAGGATTTCATCACAAAGCACTTCCACGAAGAACAATTCATTTAACTTTACAAAGGCTTTTACAAGGCTGTTGTTTTACTAAAGATGTCACATATCCAAAAGGCTTTCTTTGTCCTGCTCTATTAGGATATGTGCAGCAGTGAATTCTGTCCACCATGTCCTAAATACATGTGAAAACGTCATGCTATAATTAGGATTTTTTTAAATATTGATTCCACCTATGTAATGGCTCCTGCACCAGGTGATGTTAATTATTAATCTCCTCATTTCTGTGCTTAAAGGTAAAGATGGAGGTTGAGATGTAAGGTGTGGTGACCAAGACCTGATTTATAGCAGTAGACTCCAAGAGGACTTTGATTATAAAAAAAAAATCTGTACGGTGCTGCGCTTTTATTTTCTGATCTTGAATTGAAAACAGATTCTTTAACTATGGAAATAATTTGGAATAAAGAAAGTTTGGTGATGGTAAAATATAAGGAGAGGTCTTGTGAGTCCACAAACTCGATCTTTAATTTTCCTTACAGTTTAATTTTTGGTTCTCATGATATCAGATTTATAAGAAAGTTGCACTCATCAGTATCTTTTTATTAACAGTGGATCAAATGGCTGTGTGTAATGTAAAAAGCATCGCTTGTAGTGACAAACCCACAGAGATCTATCATATGATTTCCCCTCAGCTTTGGTCTTCCAGCTCATTGTTTTGGTTTTACTGCCCACAACTTTACTGATTCGGTTAATTTCCACTGCTTTTCAGCCGCAGCAGGCAGCTGTTGTCAAAGAAAGAAAAAAGATCTAAAAATCAGAAATAGCTCAATCCATGAAAAAACCCTGCTGAATCATATTGATTAGTGACCTCAAAGTCAATAATATGGATTGGATTTCACTTTATAAAATCTATACCTGGGCTTTGGGAGTAGCTCTGGCTGTGGGAACTGTTGATACTTTTGATTTTTACACGGCGGCGCAAGACTCAATCTTAGAGTGTCTGGAGAAAGTTTAATTCAGATCTTCTCTTTTCTTGTTAATAGCCTTACATCGAAAGTTTGACATTTGCTTTGAGTTAGATGAGAAGATTGACACCAGTTTCATGACTGTATGGTAAATATGAAGCTATACAGCCCGGAGCTGTTAGCTTAGCTTAGCACAAAGACTGGAAACAGGGGGGAACAGCTAGCCTGGCTCTGTCCAAAAGTAACAACCTGCCTACTAGCAGCTCTAAAGCTCACTAACATATTATATCTTGTTTGTTTTAGCTATACAAAAAAAGACAAAGTGTAACAATGTTTATTGGTACTCGCGCTAGACCAATAATTCTGGCAGGCCGATATAGGCCTACTGATAAATTGGTATTGGTTTATATCAAAACTGAAATGAAATTTCCGTATATAAAGACCAAATTAGCTTTGAGGTACAGTAATTTAAAAACAGTATTTCCATTAGGGGAGACCGGGGTTGGTTGGCACACTTTTCACTCTTTATTTATTAATATTCCTTTGGCTTAATTTATTGTTAGAATATTCTAACCAGCAGCAAATGAAATGTTGTGATCTCAGTTATGTTTTAATATACACACGTTTTCTAAAATTAGGCAATCCGTGACTAGTCATGTTGTGCATCTTTTTACTTCCGATACTATAAAACTGAAATGTTACCCTCACCAAAAGAATTAGTGACTTGCAGATTTTTTAACAAAGTAGATGAAAAAAACAAACGTTTTGTTGTTTCATTTTTGTTTCTTTGACCTTCAAAGGACCACGAAATAGCTGTGTGCCAACCAAACCCGGTCTCCCCTACAAAGAGCACTGCCACGTTGATTTTGTTTTCTTTACTGTAGAATCTCCAACTGACTTTATGCCTTGGTCACAATTCTTAAAAAACAAAACAAATCGAAGGTTTTGTATTTATCACTGTCCATTAGAAGAAGTATGATGAGATGATTATCAGAATTTTTAAACTTCCAAATATCGTTATTGGTATCGGCCTCAAAAGTCCTGTATCGGTCAGGCTATGATTTGGACGGAGACAGGCTAGCGGTTTCCTCCTGTTTCCAGTCTTTATGCTAAGCTAAGCTAACTGCCTGTATCCTTATATTTGTTGGACAAATATGAGAGTAGTTGTATCGATCTTATCTGATTCAGCAAGAAAAAGAATAAGCGTTTCCCAAAATTATGAACTATTCCTTTTAAAAACAGACGGTAAGCAGACGCTCCAGATGTTGCACGATGCTGCCAAACCACTCGTACCCTACACCTCTCCCAAGATGAACTCGGGAAGCGTTTGAGTATCTGATGTTGTATACAGATTATAAGCCTCATGCTGTAATTCCTCTCTGATGAGAGAGAAATCTGAAATCAGATCACTCCACTTCTTAATTACAGTCTCGCTGCATCGAGCCCTCCCCGCGTCCCACAGGCAGTGAAGTGGCGAGGCAGCCGCCGAGCTCGACCCCGGACTCGTGCGGCGGCGGCCCTATCGGCCCCTCGCTCTGTCACTCTGTCAGCACGGCCGGCCGCGAGTATGGTAACACATGACAGATCTGGGAGATAAAACAGCCAACCCTCGCCCCGCTGCCACACTAATGGTTTATAAATATCTTCTTCAAAGACCCGAGACGGTGTGAGGGGTGGCGGCGGGGTGGTTGTGGGCTCTGTTGTGGTGCAACATTGCAGACCCATTTAAGCTCTCGGTTTGCCTTTCATTCGCTGCCACTAGCACCCGAGAGCTGGCTGGAGGAGGAGGGGATGGGGTTAGGAGGGGCTCTGTGGGACTTGTGATGGACAGCTGGGATGAAAAGGCCACTGGCAGCCAGTAGTCCGAGTCAGACTGACCAACAACCACAAGAAGACATCAGCTACTTGTTGTTCAGCCGCTGTTTTTCTACAGCGTTACATTAAATTAATACCCACACACATTTAGATGTAAATCTTACCCCCAACTTACGTAATTCACAGAAGTTGTTCCACAATAAGAGCCTTTGTTTCCGCTCATAAACACCGATATCCCCTGTGTATGTGTGTGTGTGTGTGTGTGTGTGTGTGTGTGTATGTGTGGTATTTGCATGTGATCAAAGCCCACCGCTCCCTCCTTCCCTCACTGACTTTCCTGTTTCCCTGTTGGTCGGTCAGCTCCGAGGGCATTGTGGTTAAATGCGTTGGATGTCAGAGCTGTAAGAAGACATGTAAAGCATTCAGCATAAACACAAGCATGCACGCCTCAGTCGCTTTAACTGCATAATCATGCATGTAAGAAAACACTGTAACGTGAAGAGCAAACGGCAGCAAGCGTGTGAAAGGGTTCAAAAGGTCGTTGAACTTTAGTGTAATCCTGGAGGCAAAGTATACACAATAGATGTGTGGTCTTTTGCTTTGTTTTTCAGTGATGTGAGCATCCTAAAAAGATGTTTATTGGAGCTTGTGATGGTAGTAATCGTATTTCTGATGATTTAATGTTCAGGAAATTAAGATTATAAATAGTTTCTGCGATGAGAAATAAGAGGGGAGCGCTTTTTTTTTAAAGCCTTTATATTTCGCCCGAGCCTCATCCTTCCACTTTTGCGCAGGCAGAGACACCAATAATGTGTCCGAGGCAGTGAGGAAATTAATAATTGGTGTTTTATTGTGTTGTGCATGTTTCTGATGTGGATTTGTTCATATGTATTTGCTCTTACGCATGAGCCTGCACCAGTCTCTCACCTATTGAAGGACAAGTATAACAAGGCTGTCCTTTTAAGTGTCTACTGTAGGATCAGTTAAGATAACCTTTCAAAATGTGGGCTGGTGGCTGCAACCATAGGCTGTATATAAAAAGTGGACGTAGTCACCGTGACGTCACCCATTGGTTTGTGGACTGCTGTTTTGGAGCCTCGAGTTCGGCATATTGGCCGTCGCCATCTTGGTTTCTAGCCACCAGCATCTTGTTTTTTTGCAAGTGACACAAGAGGGTGGAGCAGTAAGTAGTGGTGTAACTGACATTTGATACTGCATTTGATCCGTGATCTGTAAGGATCCCCCCCATTGTTAGACTCTATTCAGTAAAAAAAATGTTTTATGAATTATGATGTGTTCAAATGTAATCTTGTAAAATGTAGTTTTTTGGCAAGAAACCTGAATAAATCCAGTTGATTAAAAGAGATGTTTTCACAGCAATATTAAATAGATAATAAAGAGGGAATTACGACCGGTTTAACTTTCTAACACTTGCTGTAAGAAACTTATAATACACCAATAGAACTACTAAAGCCAAGATTTTTTTATCAATAAAAATAGAATCTTTTATTTACTAATGATTTTAATTGTGTTTTTTATGCAAATAACCACATAGATGAATATAACAATGTAAAAGGATAACATTTAAATTTAAAAACAACATTTAAATTTAAATTTCAATTTAAAAACGGCAAAGATGACCTGGGTCGGCTGATGTGGCTCATTGATGATCGGCAATCGGTAAAAAATGTGATCGGAGCATCTTTAAAAGTTACATTTGCTCCCACGTCGTGGTAGTGACCGGTCAAAAACAAGGTAGCCCTAAAGCATACCCTGCTTTATGGTCTATTTGACTCTAAATGGGACCATGCTGTATTGAAGAAGACTTGAAACTAGTGATTGAGACCATAAACTCAAGTTTACAATGTTTACTGAGGCAATAAATCAAGTGAGAAGTAGTCTCATTTTCTCATTGATTTCTATACAATCAGACTTCTTTTTGCAACCAGAGGAGTCGCCCCCTGCTGGCTATTAGAAAGAATGTTCGTTTAAGGCACTTCAGCATTGGCTTCATTTCTCAGACCTGGTGGTTGCCCTCTGGCTGCAACTCAGACGCCATCTAAAGCAGGCTAGCATTGTTTTATTGGCAATGATCAGGCTTTTTGTGTCAAGAAACCTGACGACTTCAAGAGCTTTTATTCCCTTCAAAATAAGAGGTTTCTCTTCATACATCCTCAGGTCCCTCACACGTGTGCGATGGGAACATCACGAGCAAACAAGAAGCATTTTTGTTCACTATATGTTCAGCACTCCTTAAAAACTTAGATGCTGATGTTTTTTTTTAACTCATCACTTTTAAACTGAATCTTGTCCATAAGTCAGTGAAGTACGGAAATCCTCCCACTGAGTTCAGTTAGCTCAGATTAGCTCACATTAGCTCAGTTACAGTAATATCGTTCCAATTCTGATATAAGCTGTCATGAGTGGGCTGGTACATCTGCTGTGTCCTGAAGGTGACACTGTAAACAACAAATAAAACTGAGTTGTACCTTGACATGTGCATGTTTGTGCGCGTGAGAGTGAAAGCGGGCGAGTTTTGCGGTGAGAACCGGAGGGAGGTTGTGGGAGTTTGGAGGCATGTGTGCGAGGAGAATCAATTTAAACACAATCAAAAGTTAAGAGGGATTAAAGCTACTGTGATGAGATAGCACACTCAAAATGGTTTAAAATAGCTGCAGAGATTACACTAATGTAATCCAATTTAAAGGAGCCTTCCCCAAATATTTATTATTGAAGCACCATCTGTTTGAAGCCTGTAGGGTCAGTCCGATGGGCGGTTTTACACCAACAAGGCTATTTTGTTGTCCTATATTCCTCCCCGTCCTGTCTGTCAAAAAAGTCACGGAATAAACCGTTTTTTTTTTTTGGCTTAGTCGTAATCTTTGTTCCTGTTTGTCCCCATTCGACATCAACGAATCTGGAACAGTTTGCAATCTGTTCTTCACTTCCTTAATAAAAGTAAAACTCAAGGTCATCCAGACTTCATCAGAACTAATGAACGATTATAATGAGGACAAGAAATCTGACGCTTAAATAATTTATTATTATGTTGGGACATTTTAAGACTTTGTTATCGCTGCTCTGACACAGATCCCAGCTCAGCACAGACTGACAAAACATGCTGTAGAGATCAGACAGGAAATGTTTCATACACATCAGCTACTAATTACATCACATTAGTGATGTAGCACAGGATGGGACGATATCACAATATATTGCATGAGATTTTGACATTTTTCAGCAGTTACAGATTTTTCCGTAGTGTTTATATCGAGGTAGATGTTTCTTTACTGTCTCTGGTTGATATTGGACATTGCAGGAAACGTTGCAAAGTGAGCAGAACTGCTTTATGCCGATATTGGATTTACAGAAAGCGTAACTACAGTACTACGGTACTACGTTACTACGTTGATGTGTCAGGTATTGACTGGATTAGATTATTTTATGTATAAATTGATTCTAAATTTTAAACTTTCAGAAAATGTTTATGCCAAACGTATCGAGATAGATAAATCGAGTTTCCTGGAGCTGTTTTATAGCGGAGATGCCCCGCCACTCCTGAAATAAAGAGTGCCTCCGCTAAGGTCAGAATATTTTTTACATTTTTATTAGGGCTGTCAATTGATTAAAATATCTAATCGCGATTAATCGCATGATTATCCATGATTAATTACAAATTGATCACACATTTTTTATCTGTTCACATTGTAGAGTTTTAAATTTTAAGGTTAAAGGGAGATTTGTGAAGTATTTAATACTCTTATCAATATGGGAGTGGGCAAATATGCTTGCTAACAACACAAAACAATAACAAATATTGTCCAGAAACCCTCACAGGTACTGCATTTAGCATAAAAAATATGCTCAAATCATAACATGGCAAACTGCAGCCTAACAGGCAACAACAGCTGTCAGTGTGTCAGTGTGCTGACTTGACTATGACTTGCCCCAAAACTGCATGTGATTATCATAAAGTGGGCATGTCTGTAAAGGGGAAACTCGTGGGTACCCATAGAACCCATTTACATTCACATATCTGGAGGTCAGAGGTCAAGGGACCCCTTTGAAAATGGCCATGCCAGTTTTTCGTCACCAAAATGTAGCGCAAGTTTGGAGCGTTATTTAGCCTCATTAGCGACAAGCTAGCATGACATCTAGCTTTAAAACTGAGCCCGATACAACCTCTGAAAGATCGTTTGCGTTAATGCATTTAAGAAATGAGTGACTTTAAAACAAATTTGCTTTAACGCATTATTATCGCATTAACTTTGACAGCCCTATTTTATACAGTATATAGTATAATTAATATTAGGGTTATTAAGTCTCACAGCAAAGGCCATGCTTTTAATGAGTGCAGTGATTAAACTGTTATCTAGTAACTACATTGATAAGGAGATGAGATGCATCAGGATCATCAGGTCGGATTCAGCTCAACAAGCTGAGGATTGTTTGATCAACCACAGCGATGTGTAGCAAACATTGGTGACTTCAATTTTAAACTCTCACAGAGAACTCTGAGTCAGGAAGCCTGCAATGACTCATGAAGGACACGGATGGACGGATCAGTGACTATAATGACCAATTTATGACAGGATGGGCTTCAAACTGACCTGAACTGTTGCTCAGAGTCGCACTCACGCTGGGAACCAAAGAAACTGACCTTTTCGATGCAGAATTAAAATGTGCATTAAGTGGTGTGTTATGCTGACCACACAGACAATGTAACACAGAATCACAGAAACTGAGTCAACACGCTTCTGTCTGTCTCTTCAGTTCATCAGGTTTTATTCAGTGCGTGATATCAGGTGTTTAGTATCAGCTAATGTTGGAGTCCAACTTCTAAATATGGGATAATTCGATATGTTAAGCAAACAATATTAGTTCTGTAATAGAAAGTTTCAAGGAAAGAATCAAACCAGAGAGGTTTATCGATGGAAGGAGTAAATTTGGAGGCCATTTGGCACCACACCTCCTGGACAACAGACTATAAAATACAAGATCACCATCTTCCCTTGTCTCTCTCTCTGACCGGTTGCCTGTGCCGGTTGGCCCGGCTTAATTCTGGGCCAACCCCCCGAGTCGCACCAAATGTGCTGAAGTCCAGTATCCAGCCAACTTTGAAAGAAAGAGACTCTCACTTCTGGCACATGCTGCCACCATCACTCCAGCCAAGTGGGAGTTAGCGAAGATCCAGCTGCCAGCCGAGAGAGAGAGAGATGGAGAGCTTGACCCAAAATGAGTCGCCACGTGGAACGAAGTGGACCAGAGAATGCCTAAAGACGTTGGAGAGCTTCAGGGAGCACAACTTCTCCCTTTGCCATCGGAAACCGCCAGGTGAAACTTTACATTTTCCTGGGTTAGTGGAGTTGATGCTAATTAAGTAATTAAGAAGCGTTATCATAAGTAGGATCTCCCATCACAATAGAATTCATATCAACTTGCTTCCCAAACTTCCAGATGCTGAACGGTGCATTCATTTGTCAACGTCAAACTATACATCCACTGATTTTACCTGGTATGTACGGTGGTCCTACTTCAGTCATCGTTCATCGCTGTATTCATTGTTCTCATTCATCATCACATTTATTAATTTACGTGTCTGTTTAATAGTTATTACTGTAGTTGTAGTTTATTTCTAAGGAACTTCATTATATGGTTTTGTGTATATGAAACATTACAGTCACTTGTACACGAGTTATCAACCCTCAGAATTGAGACTAAATTAATGAATTGCCTATAATTTTTCCTTTTTTTGAAGGGTAGTGCCCTGACGCAAGTTAAATTCTGTCATTTATTATTAAACTTAATTCCTGATAGCGGACGTGGAATGCAATCACTCCACTTCATCTTTTGGTACCAATTCATATGTTCACGATGCATAATTTTGTAGTCTCCTGAAGCTTATTTGGGTCCATATTTTGGTACTAATTAATGCATTTACACTACAGTGTTTTGGTTTCCCAGCATGAGGCATTCATGCTCCAGATCTTTGCAGTAATTACATATTAAATAACAGCATGCCGCAATTTCGCAAACATGTTTCAGAAGTTTGGAAAAGTAGGGACAAATTACTGTATATCACTAGGTGGCTGTGGCTCACAGGTAGAGCGGGTCGTTGGAAGGTCGGAGATTCGATCCCCGACTCCTCCAGTCACATGTCAAAGTGTCCTTGAGCAAGATACTGAACCCCAAATCGCTCCCCAAGGCTGTGCCATCGGTGCATGAATGACTATTTAGATCAGACCTCGCATGGCAGCCTCTGCCATCAGTATATGTGAATGTGTGTGTGTGAATGCTGACATGAGTGGTCAGAAGACTAGAAAGGCACTATATAAATGCAAGTCCATTTACCATTTACACAATATAGAATTACATACATTGTGAAAGGCACCAACCTCTAATGTAGCAGCGTGTATCAGATGAGGTATTGCCACATTTAACAGTCCTAGCAGTTAACAGTCTGTTATTTCAGTGATGATATTCTCTTTATGCTTTCCATCCACAACAAAAGGGATCAACTGGTCCGAGTTAGTTTAAGCAGTCAACTCGAGCCACTATACAACACCCCCCCGTGACAGACTCCTCACACTGCACCACAACACACTCTTTTGAATCGTGACATTGTATTTGAGCCGTCAATGCTCTGTGCACTCTCTTTGCTGCATGCCTGCTGGCACACCGCTCACCTGAAAGCTATACTTGGTGCTACTGGTGTAGCTGTTGTTCAAATAGCGTTTCAAAAGCTCCACCTCCTACATCCCAGCATCCAGCTGAAGGCTCTGAGTCTAGCTCCCCCTTCCTCCCCCAGGGGGAGACGACTCCCCGCTGTGCCGAGCTTGAATTGAAGAAATGTGACCTATTTCAAGTGATATTTCAGGTGACTGAAAATTACATATGTTAATAAATACAAGTGTGAAATGAATGTAAAGAGGTGTTACGAACACGAAACATTTGCTGTGACTTCAAAGTTTTACAGCATCAATCGGAAACAGAAAAGTGCATCCAGGCTGCTGTTAAGACCTTTGACCTTTAGACCCTGTTGTTGCCTCAGATTATCAGTACATTTTTAAGGCGGATGTTGTATCGATGGGGGGGAGCGGAGGGGTAGAGGTGTAAATGGAGGGTAAATCTGAGCCTCAGCTAAAGCTTTAGCTCCCGAGAGGGACTCGCATGAGAGAAAGACATGGGTGGAAGCGGAGATTACTCGGAGAGATAGAGTGGGGCTGGTTAAAGAGGATCAGTTTATCTTCACACAGGCCTTCGTGGCTCCCCCGAGGGCTCTGAGAGAGGGACTGACTTTTTTATCCTCCATTCGATCACAGCAGCAGAATTAGATTGCCTAGTTAGACATGCAAATCGCATGTATTTCAGTAATAAACTAGAGGGTTTGTTTATTTTTAGACACACCTGCTCAGCCCGGTTTTCAAATCTCATTCACACGACGGTTCACCTGTGTTGCTTCACTTAATTTATTCATCTGTTGTGTCTTGTATTCAGAGATGTTGGTGATATATGAGGATTTCCACAGTGCTTTTATCTATTATCAAATGATCTGTTTTAGCATATGAATGTGCTGCCACCTTTGGATGACTCGCGGTACCGCAACACACTCACATTTGATCTCTTAATTGTGCCCTGGCTCAGACATGCGTGACAGGGTCCACTCTTCTTTTGATTAGTCCGTGCAGGTTGGCGGCGTCCCTGCCGTCCTAATTGCCGTTTCAGCCGAGACTACGCCAATATCTCATAGCCAGGATGCCTTGCAGGAAAACAAAAAAACCCACAGTGTTTATTCTAAAGAGAAGAATCCAATTAGCAGATATAAAGCGTGGCTAGGCTGAACGATCGCCTCTGGCAAAATGTAATTAGGACAGAGTTTACTGAGGCTACATAGCATCATATCTGCATCCCCTTTATTGGCAGCTTTTCCTGATTTTTTTTTTTTTTTTTTTTTTTCCCTGTTGTGATGGATTTAAATTGACTTCATACCCATATCCACATCTTGAACCGCCTCTATCTGTCTGTGTCTGCAGCCAAACACACACACACACGTCCCAGATGGAGACAGCCACGGATTAGTGAAGATTTTCCTTCATTTAATAAACAATTGAATGACACAGTTTTGGGGATAAACCCGCTCAAAGAAGCACAAGAATAGTCTGGAGTGAGGAGACTACAGGGCATTATCCTACTTCATCATGGAATATCATTCAGAATTACTCTCAGCGTCCATCATTCACATGAAGAAGCAGCGTAAAGTCTTATCAACCTAAAGAAAACCTGATCCTTTCTGATTGGGTCTCCGTCTACACAACGTATATTAATCGGCATGCAACGCCTGCACAGCACTTCACAGCATTATACAAGGAGAGAGATTTCATGTACACACAATCCCGAACGGGGCCTTTTTCTCTGTGTTGTTACATAATTGTTACAGCGCACACACGGCGGCTCAAACACAATAGCTGCTGGAAATGAAATCGGAGCACTAACAGGATTTGCGAGGGAAAAACTATGTTTCATATCTGGGGAAAAAAGAGAGAGATGGGGTTGCTGTACATTATGAATCAAAACCAGGCTGATATGATGACGGCTGCGGAAACGATGGTAATGATAAAGATGTTAATCTCATGCATGTATGTTGTCCAATAGATGGCTCTACTGCTCGACACTGACATGAGGAGACGCTGGATGTGAAGACGTGCTTTATGATTAGACGGGGGAAGATGATTTTTGTTATATATGTCTCACAATATACATCACAGGGTCTGACATCTTTTCATGTTGATAAAAAAGCACTGCCATGGGTTTCTTCTGTGGGTAGATGGTAATGGCGGACTACTACTTCGGTCCAGACTGAAGTATCTCAAATATCTGATGGATTTCTATTAAATTGTGTGACATTCATGTCTCCTTCAGGAGGATTTCTTTTTTTTTTTTTAATGTTGCACCTTCATCAAGTCAGAATTTCAATTTTTGTATAATTTGTAGCCTACTTTGGTTTATGACCAAATACCTTTAAAGCTAATGACATTCCCATCAGCCTCAGCCCTAATTTGTGTTCAGTGCTAATTAGAAAATGTTAGCATGCTAACACACCAAACTAAAATAGTTGACATAGTATTAATAAACATTACATAATCTAAAAATCCCCTTGCTGACATTGTCATTGTGAACATGTTAGCATGCTAAAGATAACATTAGCTCAAAGCGCCACTGTGCTTAAGTACAGATATTAATTAAGAGCAGCTATAGCGTGGCTGTATAGACTCTTGGGGTGCGTTCCAAATTGCATACGTTTTCTTTTTACTTTTAGTAAACTGCAGCTGCCTTTACAAAGTACATACTGTTGCATGTAGTATGCATACAATTGGGACATACTACTTCGTCATGCGCCTTGAACTTTGACCCTCTTGCTCATATATATCTGTCACACAGAGGATTGTGGGCCAGAATTGTGAAAAGTCAAAAGCATGCTGGCTTGCGTACTGCGAAATGCGTCAGGATGTAGTAGGACATCCTGGTATTTTTGACATACTGCATTTGACATACTATGTATTGGGACAAACTAAATTACTAAACTAAGTATGGTAGTATGGGTACTGGGAACGCACAGTTAGTCTTGTTGTAATCTCTATGATTACAGAACAGATTCTGCATCCTCACATAGAATCTGTAGGCAACGAATTTGGCATCGTTTGTAGTCCGGGTAGTGTTGACCACTCACGTTCAAGAAGGCTTTGGTTGAATGCAGGTAAACAGTCCGTGTTGGAGAGCAAAAAAGGCGGAATGCATTGGCCGAAATGCAATCTCAGAACTCAGCGACTATCGTCTGACGATGATTTAGCTTTTTATTGATTTAAGATTAGCTGGCTGCTCCCTCAACTCCAACTCCAGTCTTGCATCTCAAGTTGCTAATCGGACGGTAAACAATGAGGAGCTCATGGAATTAAGAAGTCTTGGCCTGGATATCTGCTGGCTACTGCAAAAATACAGCCCCATGCCCCCAGAGGCTGATCTGTCTTCAGATTGATCGCCGATAGATTCAGAGATTGATCATGTTGTTACCACTTTGGCAAAGTAACACAGTTGATCTGAAGACATCTGTTTGTTAGTTCATACATTCATAAAGGCACAGTCACAACAGCACCCCTCTGTGAATATTCACTCCGTCTCAACTTGGAGACCAATTTAAGAATGTGTTTCCAGTTTCAGTGTGATCTCTTTGCAGATTCAATTTTGCTGTATAAATGTATAGTAACACTGATGTAATGTGTTTGGAGAGGGAGAAATTATTATTGTAATAATGTGCCATCACCTTGTTTTGTACAATATTACACGACTAAACTACAAAAAGCAGCATCACTCTTATAGACTGTTTGTAGCCTGTGATCGCTCTGCAAAAAATGTATTTGGAATAATAACATCACACCCACATTTTGGGTCTGAGTGTGTGGCAGTATTGTCAGAAAGAAGATTATTCTGACTGCACTTTAAAGAAAACTCTCAAGGTCATCATACAGTATCTACTGTAGTCTAATTTGTAGATTTTCCTTTTTTTCATTTTGTGCCATCAAACGTGCCATCTTTTGCTCACATGCTGGATGCTTCATTTCAAACTCCTAACATGTGGACTCCACAATCAGGCTCAGCAGATGTTGCGTGACACAAATGATTAAATGTAGAGCAAAGTGATCTGCTAATCGTAATTTAGAGAATGTAAATGTTGATATGTTGATGATGATGACAGTGACAGCAGCGTTGGTGGCTGAAGTGACCGTGTGTCAGATCATATCCATGTCCAGCTGAGCCCTTTTGCTCACGTGAGGTGAGAGGATTGAGCCTGGGATTGTTTAGGGATTAGTCAGAAGGATTTACCAGATTCAGAGATTCAGAAATTAAGGGACAGGAGCGCCCCAGCGGCGGGGTCACGTCGTCCCGGGAGGAATAAGAAAGCACTGAGTCACTGCAGCAAAACTAAAAGTCAAAAAAAGAAGTTTCTCTTTCTCCTTTTTCTCTGCCTTAAAATCTCACACACATACACACTGTACTCCTCTTCATCAAAACAACCCCCCATCCCCACTCTCCAGCTCAGCACCCAGCTCACCTAATTCTCCTGCCTCACGCTCTCAGTCTGGAGAAGGATGAAGGCGTGCCTGGATGAACAGATGTGGAGATTTCAGCTGCCGGTCTATGGATCATAACGCTCCCTCTCTCTCCCTCTGTTTTCTCCTGTCCATCCAACTGAGCTCATGACGGACACTTTTCGCAGTGTTTTCTGCCGTAGAAGGATTTAGTGGCTATTTTCTTCGTGTGAGTTGTTTTTTCACCAATCAAACTGGAGACCCAAGTGGACACCGACTGCTGGGATCAGGTGATCCAGCTTCAGCTGTCCGGTTCGGGTGACTGGGCGCCCTGTGAGTTGGACATCCTACTTTGTCCTCTTTAGTATCTTGTCTTCTTCCATTCAATCCTTCCTTTTTTTGCTAATTTTTCCTATGTGAAAATATTATCAAGTGTTTTCCTAACAGTTGCTTTCTTGACATTTGTGAGCACAAGTCTTTAAACCCCCCACATGATTACAGTTGTTATTTGTCTCATAATCTATGCCCCAGTCTTTACATTTTGATTCTTAAGATTAGCTTTAGTTTGGATTATCTGTAAAACGCATGCATATAAAGATGTAAACAAGGCTGTTTTGGGGGGACATTGGAGGAGGCTATGTACTTTATAATAAGATCATCTGGCTCAAATGCAACTTTACAACTGAAGCACATGTCTTTAGTCTGCTTCTGCCTGCTGCCATATGATGTGATTAGTTTGCCTCGCCTCAGTTCGGGTATAGCTGGATGTACAGAAGCCAAAAGGACAACATGTCAAGATGTCAAGTGGAAGTCAAAGCATGTTTGGGATTGAGTGATCCAGAGGTTGTTGGTGATTATTAACAGATCAGATCAGCTCATGGCACAGTTAAGAAATTCAACTTGATGACAGAATCCACTGGAGATGTTTGAAATGATATTGTTTTTCCCCAATTCACAATTTTACAAATTTGTACTGTTTTTTTATATTTCTTCTGTCTGATCTTTTTTCTCCATATTGTACAAATTTCTGCAACAAAGACGCATACAGTCAGCAGAGTGAACTTCTGTATGGTCAATTTTGTTGGTTTTAGCAATATTTGGTTAGATTTTATTCTGTCATAGGAAAAAAAAATCATCAAATAACGTTTTAAATTATTTTTCAAGCAAAACGAACAAAACATTCCCTTCTTTTAGCTCCTCAAATATGAGGATTTGCTGCCTTTCTCTGTTTTATATCAATGTAAAGTGAATATCTTTGGGTTTTGTGCTGTTGGTCGGACAAAACAAGATGTTTGAAGACATCACATTAGGCTTTGAGGATATTGCAACAGGTGTTTTTCACTATTTTCTGACATTTTATATTGAGAAGATATTCAGCAGGTTAAGTAAAATAAGCATTAGTTGAAGCCCTGCAAAAAACACAGATTCAGCCCAACATGGGAGCTATAGGCATGCAAAGACAAAAAAAGAATCTAAAATTCAATAAAACAAACTAGAAATATCACATAACACAAAACAAGAATTTCTATCCATACAATTGAAGCGTGACACGGGATGAAAGTACTCCGTTATTCTAATTTATCTTCATAATGGCACCGGCCTGACAACAACAGAAACTGCTGAGCCGCTGCTACATTACATTGTTGATCAACCGTTCCCTGTGTTTGTCGTTCCAGGTGACACCAAGGAGGTGGAGATCCCCAGAGGACAGATGGAGGTGGTCAAGGGCCAGATGGTGGTGTTGCACGCCTGGTACAGCCCCAACTCAGACATCTCCAAAAACTCTGTTGTTTGGCTCTTCACGGGAAAAGAATCCAAGCAGGTTAGAAGGTCAAAAGGTCAATCTGCAATGATCTGCAATGATCTGCTGTCTAATTGACCCTGCCCTGACCTCTAGTGGAGTCCCCTCTTCAAAGGGATTAAAGTACAGTGTGTGTGTACTGATCCTCCTACTATACTATACTATATCTATAAAGCAAAACATTAGAGCTGAAACAATGAATGGACAGCTTTTTTTCGTTCATCATAGTTGTTTTTCTAGCAAAAATGCAAAAGATTTTTCTTTCTCCAGCTTGTCCAATGCGAGGATTTGCTGGATTTTTGTTTGTTTTCGATCATTTTAATTTGAAATATCTTTAAGTTTAAACTGTTGATCGGATAAAACATGACATTTGAAGACATTCCCTAGTGCTTCGGGAAACTGTGATCAACATTACAAAAATAATTGACTGATTAAATAGAAAAGAAAATAACTCTTTGGTTGCAGCCCTGCAAAATATAGAAAACCTATTTAAATTACCTTTTTCGTACTATATCAATTAAAAATGTATTTCAGGAATTCTTATTTAAGTACTAGGTCTATGTCATCTCTGAATTTTATGCGAGAGGAAAAGAGCCTTTTTTGTATTGCATGACACATACAGTATAATGATCTGTAGAGATTAGGATTATTAATGCCAACACCACTGCTGATCGCTAATTCATAGCGGAAAGGAAAGATTATTAACGAAAGGACGCCACTAATGACATTTCATCACTACTTTTTACCGCACCTCCTATATGTGGCACGGACTGCTGGTCAAACATGTGCATATACTGTGTGTGTGTGTGTGTGAGTGTAGGGTCTTTGCATGATTAATATAATCTAGACAGTGTCAGTGACCGATGCCTGCGAGCTTATCTCAAACAGAAAATCTGCCTAAAATTCAACATCCACCATCTGTACATGTTAGGATTATCTTTATGAAGGACACCGGTATATGGTTAATCTGCACATCTTAATATGGCCGCCGCAAATCAAATTCTAAATATTTCTCTCGGATGACCAGAGAGAAAAGTCTGTGTGGTATCTTATTTTGAAGAATGTGTTGTATTTTGTTGTATTATTAATGATTAACCGTGTAATGATGCTATGCTGCTGCTGCTGTGTTTCTTTTTCTGTTCAGGTGATAAACTTTAGCGCGGGCGAGGTCGGCCACGGCCAGAACGAGTTCGCCAAACGAGTGGGCTTCAGTGCGGCCATGCCCTCAGCCAACCTCTCCATCTACATCAACAACACCCAGGAGTCCGACTCGGGGCAGTACTTGTGCTCCGTCATCATCCCTGGAAGTGCTGGCATTTTCGGACAGATGCACCTTAATGTCAAAGGTAATGGAGCACAGCGTCAGAGGAGATTTCAAAGGTTAGGTTTAATCAGAGCGGTCTGCGACACACACACAGCTCACACATTTCCTCGGATTGGGAAATTCAGATCGGACTGGTCTGTTTAAAATCGTACATTTCTGAGAGTAAGCACCGTCCAGATAGAATTCATCTGCTGTTTAGGCTCTGGGGTCATTATGTCATCCTCCAGCAGCAGATTTAAACGGCGTGGGATCAAAACATTTACTTATTTTTATGTAATATGGCTACTGCCCAAGAAAAATCGGGATTAAAGCCTAACGTACAAGTTCATTATAAGGTCCTTGATCCTGCATCTTATCTGAACTTCTTACACTCTGTCTCTCTGTCTCGGCAGTCCCGCCGTCTCCACCAGTGTGCTCCATGACGGGGAACCCAGTGGTGAAGGGCAACGTGACTCTGAGCTGTAAGTCCAGTCATGGAAAACCCGTCCCCCAGTACAAATGGACCAAGGCTGCACCAATGTCTGAGGTCTTCTTCGCCCCGATGCAGAGTGAGTACATAATGAGGATGATAACACTTTAAACGGTCAATTCATCCAAAAACACATTTACTTGCTGTTCCTCGAGTAGTATCTATTGACATAGATAGTTTTGGGTTTATTTATTTCCTCCAGTCATTCAGATATAATATGGAGGTTTGTGATGCTTGCAGTAATGAATCGTAGAAATAGTCCCCTACAAAAACGGCTCATCTAAATCGCCTTATTACCACACCTTCACTGCTATTAAGCTCAACGAGCAGCAAGCAGTGATGTAGAAGTGATTTTTTCCCCCTTATTTTATTGGTGGAGGTTGTTGGGGTTGTATGCAACCTGAGAGGAAGAACAGGAACTATTCAAAGGCTGAAAAAATGTACTTTCACCTCGTCTGCGTGCTTTTCAGGTTTAAAAAAAAAAAAAACTTTAATCTATATTTTTGCGTGATAATCTTTTATAATATGCTGGAATTGAACATTAAAGGTAGGGTTGGTAATGTTCTTCAAAAACATGTTTTGTTATATTTGTTGAAATTCTCATCACACTCTGACAAGGAAAAGAAAAAAATCTGGTATCTGTGGCAGAAGTGATCTGTACGCCTGTTTTATGTGCAGGTATAAATGTCATGCACCTTCCTGCTGCCCCTGACACCTCACATGCTAGATGAGTCCTTGTTGCCGGGTCACATACGTGATCATAAGCAGCCTGCAGGCTTTACTGATAGATGCTCCAGATGCACCTCAGAAGAAGATGCTTTTTAACATGCAGCATGAAATCTTCTTTACAGATTGAGGCAACTCAAACCACAACAGAGAGAAAGAGCAAAGCATTTGGGCATGCTTCTTTCCATATGCTTCTATTGTTGTGCTAGTTTGTTTGTTTCCAGATGATGCTGCGAAGAGAGCACCATCTGTTGCTATACAACAGGACTTAGGCTGATTGATTGAGTATTGACTTAACTGCTTTGATCTTTGGTCCTCATCTCTTTATAGCAGGGAAAAGTGCTCAGACTCATAAAATGAAAACTACTTCCTCTGATTGTGCATTGACCCAGGCTTTCGTAGCGCAGTAATGCACACTCTCGCCTACATCACATGTGTATCTGTGCCCTCTTACATGCCATCGACACTTCAAACCCATCTTTTTTTATCAGTGACACTTGAACTCTGCTATTACTGCTTATCTCTTTCATGCAAGCTCTCTGTGTTTTCTCTCTGTGCTGATCCTCTCTTGGCACTCCTCATTTCCTGTTGACCTTGGTGCCTAATCTAACAAGCCCCATGTCATTACTTGATCAGCCCCCTCTAAGAGGCATAAGTTGGATTTGGGACTTCACTCCAGCACCCTCCCCATCAGTTTGTACCACTCCTTCCCTACCTCTCTACCTCTCATTCATGCTCACTCTCTCTGTGCCATCTTTCCTAAACAAAAAAAAAACACAAACAGAATGGAGAGCCTGCCCCCAGCCCACGCTTGTCCTTGGGTTCATGGGTAAGGGTTTTCACTCATACATTTTCCACTCATTTCCCCAACTCCCATCCCACCTCCTTACCTGTAAAACAAATCACAGCCATTAAGCTGTAGCAAAAGGCTTTAAAGGAAAACAAATCAACCCAATTTTATATGAATACTTATAGGATTATGTTTCAGAAATGATTACCGTCAAAAAAAAAGGAAAAGAAAGCTTAGCATACGTAGGTGTTCATATTCTCCTTGCTCACTCATTGATGAAATCATCAAAACATGTGGATGTTAAACTCTCGAGGAATAGCCGTAGTTCATCCTCACTGTAATCTCCAACAGCTGTTTCCTATTGGAATATTTCGCATAATATGAGACTTTATGCGTATATTAATATTTTGTTAAAAGAAGGGTTGAATTTGTTCTTTAAATCTTTGAAGTATGTGTGCTGTGTTGGTGTTGTGTCTGAAATGGTTAGTTGATCGGTGACAGAATATAATAATTCTAGGGTTGTCAATCGATTAAAATATTTAATTGCAAATTAATCACATATTTTTTTATCTGTTCAAAATGTACCTTAAAGGGAGATTTGTCAAGTATTTAATACTCTTATCAACATGGGAGTGGACAAATATGCTGCTTTATGCAAATGTATGTATATATTTATTATTGGAAATCAATTAACAACACAAAACAATGACAAATATTGTCCAGAAACCCTCACAGGTACTGCATTTAGCATAAAAAATGTGCTCAAATCATAACATGACAAACTGCAGCCCAACAGGCAACAACAGCTGTCTGTGTGTCAGTGTGCTGATTTGACTATGACTTGCCCCAAAACTGCATGTGATTATCATAAAGTGGGCATGTCTGTAAAGGGGAGACTCGTGGGTACCCATAGGACCCATTTTCATTCACATATCTTGAGGTCAGAGGTCAAGGGACTCCTTTGAAAATGGCTATGCCAGTTTTTCCTCGCCAAAATTTAGTGCAAGTTTGGAGCGTTATTTAGCCTCCTTTGCTACAAGCTAGTATAACATGGTTGGTACCAATGGATTCTTTAGGTCTTTTAGTTTCATCTGATGCCAGTATCTTTCCTCTAACTCCCGCTGAGCTCGCTACAACCTAAATTAGCAAGTTGCATTAATACGTTAAAGAAATTAGAGGCGTTAAAACGAATTTGCGTTAACGCTTTATTATCGCGTTAACTTTGACAGCCCTAATTGGAATGTTTTCCTGAATATACTGTATCCATAATGAGGATTTTGCATAATATGAGACTTGAATATATTTCTATTTAGTAAAATAAGGGTTGAATTATTTCTTTAAATCTTTGTAGTGTGTGTGTGTTGGGTTGGATTTATCTGTCATCCCATTGCATTCATTCATCTTTTTAAACCAAAGGACACAACCACCACTTAGAGTCCACAGTACGGCAGAAATGGTTAGTTGATCGGTGACAGAATATAATAACCCAAAGGTTTGACATTTTGGAAAACAGGCTAATTTCTTGCTGAGAGTTATTAGATGAGAATATCAATACCACTCATATACAGTATTTAATAATCCACTGCAGCTTGGACAGTGTCATGTGAGGAAGCAAACCATACCATGAGCTTCATATACATTAATCATGTGTCATGTGTCGGGGCTTTGACAAATGCCGCTCGGTGACCTTGCAGCGGCGGCAGCGTAATATGAGTAATGCCCCTGTCTCCATATGATGCAGCACCCTCTGTAACGTCAGATGCATCCGCCGCTGGGATCCGATCGCCGTGCAGGTTTTGAACTCGCTCCAAGCTCCGAGTCAGCTGATGTTCTGCTTATCTGTCACAATTGGGTTTTGGTTCTTCACAGCTGGTTTTCAAGCCAGAGGGATTAAATAATCAGAGAGGGGATAAGTGCATATCACACTTATCTGCCACTGTTTTATTTGGTGCCCACTTTTGCTTTGATTTCTGAGGCATGGTTTTAATACTTTGGTTGAAAAGGTTAGCAATAAAACTATGGTCTGTTAATGACTACCAGCTATTCTTACTTTCATATTTCATCATTTTAGTGTGTATGGATGGTTTTATTTGTATGTGATCACATTTACCAGACCAGCATGGACAGGTCATGCTTATCAGCAGAAAATTATAACAGGAATTTCTGACTTTTTCATTGTTCTAGTTAAAGGGGCTCTATATAAGAATCAGAAGTTGCTTGTTAACTGTGACCCCCTGTCAGTATCCTGTTGCTCGCGCTTGTGCTTGCATTACGTAGACGTGAGCGAGCATCGGTCAAAACAGTGAGGTGACACACACGAGACTGAATGTGATTGCCAGCTAAAACCACAATATCACTATATATTTCACATATTTGGCAGTAATCTGTCCAATAGGAATTTTGCAAGCTCAGGGTCTGTTTGATACCACAAACTAAACGAAGGTCCTCCATGAATCAAAGGACCGTCCGATGTTGATCATAGTTTTCCCCTGACGGCAGTCACCTTCCTGTTTTGCAAGAAGGGCTTCACTAGATATAACTTAGTTTTTTTTGTGCTTCCGTGGAGTCTGAATTGTGGTGGGGGTTGGTCGTTTGTTAGCGTTAGCGGAATCCACACACGACCGCGCATGACGTCACAACCGTTGGATTTTCCCGGAAAAACTGGCTCGCATTCTTCTGATTAAAAGCAGTCTATGGGCTGAAAGAGGAAAGCCATAGAAGTCACGGAAGGTCCCTTTTTTTTAGGTTAGGTTACAACCCGTTCACACATTGGCAATAAAAAACATTTATACGTTTAAAAACTTACATACAGTCCCTTTAAAGGTCTCATTGATAACATTTTTATGAAGACGAATATCTCTTGAAAAGTAATACATCTACAGAGCCTTTTAGAAAGGTGCTAAATAAAAGTAGGGCTTTTCCTGAAAAAAATATTATGATTGTGAGTTAATCATTTAAAAAATGTTGGCGGGTCCAAAATGAATATTTTGTTTATCTCTGTGGAAGATATCTGACGTTTGGTTCCCACTTCTAACAAGTCTTGTGAGCCAATAGAAAAACTACATTGGTATCATGTGGTATCTCTGAGTCGTCAGTTAGTGTGGAAAAAACGGATAAATGGCTGAAATTGACTGTAAGTGCCTGGCAACGACTTGTTGTGAAGTGAATGCAATGGAACGGGGGAGGGAGAATGAGACATGTAGTGGCTGAATGTTATCAATAGCACCTTTAACTAAGATCTAAAGTTAGAGACTGTACTGCCCACATTAACTTCACTCCTGGTGGTGCAGTCGCAGATGGTGCAGACGAAACACAAAGCTCAATCCACGCTTCATCCAAACTATGGAAGGAAGGCATCTGTTTGGACACAATGATTGTTAAGGATTTTCTGGTCTCTCGCATTAAAATGTTGCTTGCTGGCATAATGTGAACCTTGACTTTTTCATCTGGGATGATGTGGACGGGTCTCCGTGTTACGTTACTTTTCTCTCTGCGGGGACTGACTCAGCGCAGAGTGCGACGGGCGTGCATGAACACCCACCCATCCGAACAACACTTCAAAACAAACGCACGCCCACTCTCGTTTCCTTACGTTCTCCCCCACGAAAGCAAAAAAACATTATATGAAGACATGCTGCGATGTGACGTCTCAGATTGGATTTCAGAGGATTTGTTGTGATAAGTCCCTCATAAAGCTTGTTTATTTTTCTACAGCCTATGTTTGTAACAACACAGCATTTTAAAACCAGATGTGCCAAGAGGAACAGATGGTGTTGAATGGAAATGGCCAGTGGAGACGGACGTATACACACTTACTGCTGTATCATAACCTCAGTGGGAGAAGATATTAAAACAGAAAAATTGCTGACAAACATCATTTTGTAGCGAGACTGCAGAATCCTCTGCAGAGCTGTCTGCTGCACCAATGTCAAACTATATACTGGAGGTACTGGATTTGGGCCAATAGTGGATTAAATTCTGGATTATGAGTGGGAATCAGTAGTGATATGTTGCACACAATCATGGTATAGATGATTCTGTGATACACAATACATCATTGTATCTGTAAATTAAGAGGAAAATATATTTTTTTCAATAAGTAAATCAGGAATCAGTATTTATTTAAAGGTACAGTGTGTAGGATTTGGCGGCATCTAGCGATGTGGTTGCAGATTGCAACCAACTGAGTACCCCTCCGCTCCCTCCTCCCTTTCCAAGAGTGCGGTAACGTGAGTCGCCGAGTGAAAAACCGTGGTAACGCTGTTTGCCTCCCTCAGAGCCCATCTTTACCACAATAACTTTAGGAGCAACGGAAGTCAGACGGTATCACAGTTTGCCCTCTGCGACGCACATTAGCGCAGTTTCACAAGTGTGTCAGAGCTCTGCCAGTGTTTGGTGACATCACCAATTGGTTTGTGGACTGCCGTTTTGAAGCCATGAGTTTGGCATTTTGGCTGTCACCATCTTGTTTTTTTGCAACCCGAAGTGACACAAGAGGTTAGAGCTAAGTACAACTGAACGCTGAATAAGACATTTTCAAGTGACCAAAATGTTACAATTAACTTTCATGAACTGAAAACACTCTATGAAAGGGTTAAAGCTCTAAGACGTAAACACGGACAACTCTCAAACCGGACAATGCCGTGGTAGCAACCTGTCTACCACAAGGTAGCCACGCCCTAAAGCACACCCTGCTTTATGGTCTATTTGACTCTAAATGGGACCATAATTTACTAAATGAACATCATGCTGTATTGAAGAAGACTTGAAACTAGCGATTGAGACCATAAACTCATGTTTACAATGTTTACTGAGGTAATAAATCAAGTGAGAAGTGGGGTCATTTTCTCATAGACTTCTATACAATCAGACTTATTTTTTGCAACCAGAGGAGTCTCCCCCTGCTGGCGACTAGAAAGAATGCAAGTTTAAGGCACTTCCGAATTGGCTTCACTTTTCAGAACCGGGAGTTACCCACTGGTTCTCTGCTACTGTAGAAACATGGCAGACTCCGTGAAGAGGACCTGCTCCCTATGTAGATATGAAGGGCTCATTCTAAGCTAACGAAAACACAACAACTATTCTTAGTTTCAGGTGATTATACACTAATGAAAACATAGTTATGGATATTATATTCCATTTCTGCTAATACATCCCCCAAAATATTACACATTGTTCCTTTAATGCACTATGTCACAGCCCGATTCATGGAATTGGAGACACACGGGTATACTAACAAATACAGTAATTTATTAAACACCAAATAATCAAAACAAGTCAGATAAATAGATGGGAGGAATCTGTAAAGTCAATAGTGTAGGGAGAGGATGAGTGGAAATGTGCTGCATGGGTGGTGTGCTGTTAAAAACAAGAGAAAGGAACCAAAAGCCACAAGATGTGTGGTGAGAGGAGATCTGCCCACAAAGGACTGGCTGCATGGGACACATCAAAGCCCAGGTGTGTCCCGTAATGCTGATTTACTTTCAGGTTTGTAGAGACAGAAAGCAACAGAAAATACACCAAGCAGAAGGGCTGTCGCTGTTGTCATAGTTTAAGCTTTTTTAACAAACACACACAACATGTGTGTAAATCCAGGTGTAAAACAGCGAAAACTAGCTGAACTCTCAGAAAGAAAAAACTTAAAAATAATAGAAACTTCCTTTAATTTCTGTCAATTTATTTATGTTAAAGGATGGTACTGTTGTTTCCTTTATATACTCCATCTACGAGATTTAATCCTCACAGATCATTCTTGCACTAAAGTTGTGTTTGTTACTTTAGCAATATAGTTCCCTAGTGTGTAATATTGTGCTATATGTCGATCTGTATAGTTTTCTAGTTGCCCTCTTGCACAGATCCCATAAATATCTTATTGTGACATATGTGTGTAAACATGTGGTTGTTTTGCAGATGAGAGACACGGCACCCTCAGGCTGACCAACCTCACTAAAAGCATGTCGGGGAAGTACATCTGCCGAGCCAGCAACACCGCCGGCTCCGACAGCTGCTCCATTAACCTGGAGGTTATCACCTGTACGCACACAGTACTGTTTACTCCACTACACAGCGGCGTATTCAACACACTCCCATTAAGTGTTAATCCTCATCTGTGGTCTGTTTCCCAGCTTCCAATGCAGGCATGATTGCAGCGGCTACTCTGGGGTCGATAGTGGGACTGGTGGCCATGGCGCTCTTCTTCATATTCATTCTGAGGAGGAGGAGGGACACTGAGGAGGAAATGGCCAATGAGATCAAGTGAGTTTCGCTATACACTATACAGTAGCCACTTTATTAGGTACACCTGTACAATCTAATGCAAACAGCCCAGTCATAAATTCTACCTTGACAAAGTACATAGTACAAGTCCACATTATATTACATACATGAGTAGGGCAGAATATAATGTAATGTAGCTGGATAATGTAGTCCAGTAAAACACTACCACAAACTATGACCTCATTGCTAAAACATATAATTGAACGACAGTGTCAAGAAAACCTACATCATAGGCATCATAGAAGTACTTTGAGGCAGAACGGTGGTATTAGCTTGTACAGGTGTGCCTAATAAAGTGGGCACAGAGTGTATGTGTGTGATGAAACAGGCTTTGAAGTGTAGCTATTACAAGTTATTTATTTGCAGAAACTACCTCAAAACTTTATACTTGCAGGCAAAAAGGAAGCGAGGAAAGAGGGAAGGAGGTGGCTGTGCTCATTGCAATCATATTGGAGCTCTTTATTTCTTTAGGGCGCCAGCAATCAGAAGCATACATCCATTAAATTCACAAATAAGTAGGGCGAGCACTCCCACATTTTCCTCTTGCATTTTTCCCCTTTATTAAATCAAAAGCAGTCGGTGCCACTGTTATTAATAATTATGATATTGAGTTGATAAAAGAAAAGGCAATACTTATTTCTGAATGCAATGGAACTTAAAGAGGACCTATTGTTCTTATTTTCAGGTTCATACTTGTATTTTAGGTTTCTACTAGAACATGTTTGCATGTTTTAATGTTTAAAAAACGCTTTACTCTTCTCATACCGGCTGTGCTGCAGCACCTCTTTTCACCCTCTGTCTGAAACGCTCTGTTTGAGTTCCACCCCTCCCGAAAAGCCCAGTCTACTCTGATTGGTCAGCTGGCCCGCTCTATTGTGATTGGTCAACCAAACCAAACTCTTTGGACTCTGCTCCAGCTCCGCTCTAACTATCTTTGTTTGAGGGTGTGCCAAACTAGCTGCTAGGCAAATGTGTTCCTTGGTGACATCACCACGTTACGGAAGAAAAGGCGGGGACTTCAAGCAAAGCGTTTCAAGCAGTTCAGGAGCAGTGTTTCAGTTGGGGAGAGTAACTTTCTTTGGCGTGGACTTTGGGCTTTGTAACTTTGCAGACCTTTTACATGCACAAAAAACTATATAACACACTAAAGGAAAGGGAAAAAGCACAAATGCATAATAGGTCCTCTTTAATACTTCTATTCCACTACATTTACAGAAATCCTGTAATTTTTACATAACTATACTAAACTTATCTGACAGTTATAGATCATCTAATAAAATGTAATGTGTTGTTATTGATTTAAATGAACCAACAATTTACAAAGCTTGTAAAAGTAGCTCCACCCTGACTAGCGAAATCATTAAAAACAGGGCAGTATTATTTAAATATTATTACACTCTGAAAGCCTCCTAATGAATACTCTTTATTTCACATAGTTAATTTCACTGGCAATACATTTACATGCAGGACTTTTACTTATACTAAGTATTGTACTATCGCTATCTATTTTTAACGTATCTGAATATTTTGCTCACTCTGTAATAAATACTGTATAAGACGGTGCGGATCATTTAAAAATCCGCAATGTACAAGTACTTTTATTGTCAGAATTCAATACGAGTGTAAAACACTGTAGCTGAATGTGCGTTGGCCTATTTCCTTTTTGTCATTTTTTATTATTTTCATTAATTATGAGCTTCCTCTGCTTCCCTCTCGATCTCCTTTGTCTCTGTCACAGGGAGGATGCTCAGGCACCAAAGCGAGTGTCGTGGGCAAAGAGCAACACCGGCTCAGACATCATATCCAAGAACGGCACGCTGTCCTCCATAGCCACCAGCCCGCGACCCCGAGACCCCCACCAGCCCAACTACCACTACCCATACTCGCCCACGTCAGCTTCAGACGCCGGTTCGGTGATCAACGCCTACCAGCTGCGGCCCGGAGAAGCCAACACGCTACAGGGGCTCCCCGGCTACAACATCGGAGGCACCCCGTCGCGCAAACACAAGCGACCCCCCAGCACAAACGGGGGCCCTCCACAGCTTCTCAGGAGCCCCGTGGTGGCCCTGCCTAACAGGACTGAGGGGGCTCAGCCTCAGGTGCCGCCTCCACTCACTGTGCCCCCACAGATCAGCTCCTCCACCCTGACGCGCATGGGGGCCGTAGCTGTCATGGTGCCTGCTCAGAGCCAAGCCGGCTCGCTGGTGTAGGCCGGCAGGAGGACGGCGGTTACGGAAGGAGAGAAAGTATGCCTTGAAATGGAAAAGCACTTTCTCCACGAAGACCTGGAAGGTTGCGAGAGAAGAAGACGTCTCGCAGGTCCCTTCGGTTTGTTCATTTCAGTTTCTTTTTGTAAGAAATATATTTTTATTTACACTCTTATAAAGAGATCAGAATGATCCAGTAGCGTTATAATTTGTCGGCAGTATACATAAAACTGATTTCAAGAGAGTTGTTGTTAACTTAATACAGTGTGTCTGGATACTGTAAACCATAACAGTTCTTAGAGTTTTGCAGTTCTTGCAAGATATAATGTTTTTGGCTACATTTGTATAATAACTAAATATATACAAATTTGTATGATTTCATTTGTATGGCGGTGCAAGGATCACTTTTCAGTCACTTCTCTCAGGCTAACTGCACTAGTTCAAAATCACAATTCAGGTATTTCAACTTTATCTTTGACCCACATTCACATAAGGGTTGTTTTATTTAACCTACTGTAACAATATCAGTGCGGCTCCTACGACACTGAGAGAACATTTATGAGTCTGTTGCCTGTTAATGGTAGTTGGAATGTAGCCAGAAATAGTGAGTTTAACATGTTGAAGTTAATGGTTTCTTACTATTTTGTTCAAAGGTGCTTGGTATAACTTTGATATAATACTAAACATACGAGGCCATTATTCGATGAGATGATATTAGACCAACCTTTCTGCTAATGGTTGTCTTTGTTTTCTTGTAAGTAAGTAAACTAAACTCTGGAAATAATGTGGCGGTGAGTTATTGATGCTGAAAGGCTAAATGTAGCACTTTTAATGCAGGTTTTGATTGTTGATCATTTTTTCAATAAAGTGTTCTGGAGTGTTTGACTGACTTATAAATACATTATTACTCATGCAAACAATTCATATACAATGTAAATAATTATTCCAATTTAAAGGTGCAGTGTGTAGAATTTTGTGGCATCTGGTGCCTACCCCTCCAATCACTCCTCCCTTTTCAAGACTGTGGTAACGCCGTTCGCCTTGCTCAGAGGCCATCCTTACCAAGAGGAATGAAGTCAGATGGCGGCTGGCGATACCACGGTTTCACAAACGTGTCGGAGAACTACGGTGGTAACATACACCTCTGGTAACATAAAAATGTGAAAGGCTCTCTCTAGAGCCAGTGTTTGGTTTGTCCGTTCGGGGCTACTGTAGAAACATGGGGGCATCTGTGAACCCGCTCCCTATGTAGATATGAAGGGCTCATTCTAAAATAAAGAAAACACAACGATTCTTAGTTTCAGGTGATTATACACTAAAGAAAACATAGTTATGAATATTATATTCCATTTCTGCTAATAGATCCCCCCTAAATGCTAAACACTGCTCCTTTAAGTGTCTTTGAGTCCTTGAAAAGCGCTATAGAAGTTGAATTTATTATTATTATTAAAGTGGGATTCAGGGTGCCAATAAAAAGGCTGATTCCTTTTATGAAAGCTGAGATTGTTTTATTTGGAGTGTGATCAGCAGACATAATTTCAATACAAAAGGTTGTGTCTAGAAGGTAACCCCCAAGCTGTACAGCTGTCCGACAACCTATTCTAACCCAAACCATTCGAGGTCATTGCCTAACCTCAACCATCTCGCAATTTGGGGGTTTCTGGACACGACCGATACACAACTTACAATACAACACAACCCATATATTTGTATCCGTGGCAGCACACCCGTCATATAGGGTAACAATACAGTAACCTTGAATATAAATATGATCTAAAAGGCCACCTTAGGCTCAGAGATGCTGAGACTGCATCTGATATAGATGTGGGATATACAGTAGAGTAACCACACTCTTTTATTAACACTGAAGTTGGTGTTAAATCCTTTCCAGCAATGGAAAATAAATAACCCCAAACTCTTTTCACAAATTGAAACCGTTGTAAAGAGCAGCTTTTTTTTTTTAAATAGAAAAGCCATTAAACTCTGTATCCACACTAGCAGCTTCACAGGAAAATGATTGGATGAAAAATCAAAACAAAACTTTTTTTCTAAACTATTCTTACATTATTACCACTGCTGGAGCTGGTGACAGAGAAAATTCAATGTAGTTACCTAAACCAAAAGTTGTTTGTTTTTTTAGCTGTGCTAGTTTCATGATCATGTCGGTAGGTCAGTCGGCCCACCACTTTGGTCCAGACTAAAATATCTCAACAACTATTTGATAGATTTCCATGTTGCCAGTTTAGCTAAAAAATTAAACAAAAGAACCAATATTATACTAGAAAAACCTACGTTTTACTGACTGGTTTTACCCCAAATCCTCCAATGACCTTTGACACTTCAGGAGGGCATTTCAGGAAACCAGTCACACAGTAACAAACCAGGGATGAAGACCATTAACAATATGGTCACTACTGAAGTCACTGGAAGATTCAGGGAAAAAGACTTATCATGACTCTGTCAGCAGATTTCTGGAAATGATCATCCTCATCACTTCATTTGTCCCTTTAGGGGAAACAAAAGGAGAATAAAAGAGTCACACAAACTGGAATTGTTACAAAAACAAGCACAAGCTCTGATACACAAGACATGCAGAGTAGTAAGGCCACTGTTAGAAAAGCTCACCCTCTAGGATCTGATGTACTCTGATGTCTCGGACAAACTGCTGCACAGCGTAGTCTTTGAGGTAACCGTACCCACCATGCATCTGGAGAGCCTGGTTGCAGATCTGTTGAGTAAGAACAAGTAATAATATAGAAAAAATTAAATAAGTGCAACAGTTTTTTGGTGAAAATAAACTCTGATTATTACTCACATTAAAGCACTCGTCTGTGGCAAACAGTTTGGCCATGGAGCAGAGAGAAACGGCGTCGGGCCGGTTCTCCTGCAGCGCCGTCGCAGCTTCACGCACCATAAGGCGAGATGCAACCAGCTTGGTGGCCATTTCTGCCAGTTTGAACTGAAGAAACTACACACATAAACGCAGACAGGGAGAGAAGGAAGGACGAATTCAAGATAACTTTGACTAAACACTTTGGATCTTGGTTCCTTGTAGGAGCTACTTACCTGGTTGTTGGAGAGAGTTTCTCCAAACTGCTTGCGTACTAACAGATGATCCCTCGCCAACTGTACACTGGCATGCGCCGCCCCAAGAGAACAGGATGCTGTTGGAAGAGTGTTTATATAAAAACTGTTGTGTCACCTGGATATTTTTTTTGCCCTTAAAGCAAAAGTATGTAATTTTTTGCAACAACAGGCAATGATGTTAGAACAGTAGATCAATCATCATATCATTAGCAAACATACTCTAATGGCATTTACACAGCAATCTATTATTCTATTATCTATTATCTAAAGTTTGCTAACGTTATCTAACACTAAACTGCCACAAGCTACTGGTCATACCAGACCAAGTAAGGTTGAATGTATTGAATTGAGCAAAGATGGGTTTTACTGCTTTTGAATGAACCGTTTAATTAATAAAAAGGATGGATGTGTTATTTCCTCTTGAAAAAAAGTTACATAATCTCACATTTAACCACCTCAAGACTCCACTTTTTTTTTTAACAATATGCACATAAATTATGCACAAATCTGCACCTGCTTAGAAGACTGACTCGCTACCGTTTACAAAATAATTATTTACATCTACAGAAAATCGATATTTTGATTTAATTATTTCCATTATCAGGGTGATTCTTATCATTTTCTCTAGCTATGGGAATAAAATACATATCTGGGTATCATTAACTATTGTACAATAAAGTGGTAACTACTTGGGAGAGTGTTTTCTTCCTCACCAATATTAATCCTGCCTCCATTCAGGCCTTTCATGGCTATGCTGAATCCTTGTCCTTCCTCGCCGAGCCGGTTGGTCACCGGAACGGCACAGTCCTCAAATATCACCGCCCTGGTCGGCTGCGAGTTCCAACCCACCTGGAGAGCAGATTGATAAATACAGTAGAGAGACTGTGACTCACTTCTGCCATCTAGTGGTTATCTGCAAACATTAGCTACAGAGCCAAAATAATCCAACACCAATGAACTGTATACCTTCTTTTCCTTTTTGCCAAAATTGAGGCCCGGAGTTCCTTTCTCTACCACCAAACAAGAGATACCTTTGGCTCCTTTTCCTCCAGTTCTGCACATCACAACATAGACGTCTGTTTCTCCTCCTCCGCTGATGAAGGCCTGAAAGGTCATGAAGAGACGAGACATATTTCTGGCTCACTGTTGTCTATTTAAAGAAAGTATTTACAGCTATACAGGCCTGAACTCCACATGAAATTACCTTAGAACCGTTCAAGATGTACTGGTCTCCTTTCAGCTGTGCAGTGGTCAGAAGTGAAGCAGCATCACTGCCGCTGCCTGGAATCAACAATCACAGGGTTATTGTGTTGATGATCTTTAGCTGAAGTAGACAACTAATTATGGATATATTACTATCCTTTTTTTTTTATTTCCCATATAAAGACTGACCTGGTTCAGTGAGACAATAGGAAGCAAACTTTTCCATCGAACAGAGATCGGGACAGAACCTCTCCCTCTGCTCAGTATTGCCAAAGGTGTCGATCATCCAGACGCACATGCTGCAAAGAAAGGAGCATACTGACAATTTGCAGTCGAAAACAGAGAAAATATATGTCACAGCTGTCATTATAGTGCGCATGGAATTAATTTACTTATTTGATTTCACAAGATCAAAAAGCAAAATACCAAATACATCTGAGAAAAAAGTCTAATTGATTTTTGGTTTGAGATTATTTGATGAAAATCATGTTTCAGTATGGATGAACTGTTTTAATTCCTATTATATGTTGTTTGGAATTAGATGTAGATGTAACTACAGTATATGTATTCTAACCACCTCACAAAATTGACCTGTAACGAACCCTTTCAGACACAAAACTGGCAATTGATCCAGCAAATTTGGTTATTTGGGCTGCACACAACCAGTCTCAAGTCAACTTTTACCGAAGAAATCCATCCTCTTGACATACAAACAACCAAAATAATTAGTCTTTTCATCATATTGTAGTTGCAGTATGAGGGGCCCGTACTTGTGGATACTGATGTAAGCTGTGGTGCTGACACATCCTGTAGACAAGGCCTCAAAGATGACCGTTGTGTCCAGCCGAGATAGACCCGATCCTCCGACATCCGGCTGAACGTAGATCCCACCGAACCCCAACTGGGCTGCCTTTCGCATCATCTCTACTGGGAATATTTCCTGGGGGAAAAAAATGAACATATAAATGATGATGATGTTAAACTATGGACAAAGAATGATGTAATATATCATATCAGATAGATACTGTAGATAGATAGATAGATAGATAGATAGATAGATAGATAGATAGATACTGTAGGTAGGTAGGTAGATAGAGAGTAACTTTATTGATCCCGAGGGAAATTCAAGTTTCCAGCATCACAGTTCCATAGTGCAAAATATGTTAGTAAAAAGGCAGTAAAAAAGTTAGTAGTGCAAAGTACAAAAAAATATATACTTATAAAAAAAATCTCTATATATTTATATATACTTATAAAAATATATACTTAAAAAAATATACCAGATATAAAAATACAAGGAGATGAAGAAAACTGTTGAATATAGTGCAGAGTAACAGCTGTGATACAGGACTATTAAAAAAGTGATTATAATGCAGAAAATACTGTTAAAATGAATATATCAGCATCAAGACATACAAGTACTTCACAGTTATGGATGATGGAGGTGCAGACGTGCCTCCTATCAAGCCAATAATTTTAAAATGACTGTAATGATAGCTCAATTTTAGGGTGTGGGACTTTTGTCGTCTCCATACGGAAACTGGATCTTCTACAGAGCTGCTCACTCAGGGATACTTCAAGTGATGTTTGCATTTACAGAGGGTATCTATTCTCTGGACAAAAGATTATGACATCATCTTACTAATATACAGTGTATGCTCTTGCTCCAACATACCTTTTGGTCCCACTCTGCCATGTGTGGAGTCATTTCATTGGCTGCAAAGTCAAAGGCCACTTTTTGAAACTCCTTCTGTTCATCTGTGAGTCCATGAGCAGCTGTCACCAGAAGAAAAGGAAATATATGGTCCATATAGATGAAATAATATGCCAATAGATACAGGTGTAGTATGTGCATGGTTGCTTTATATTCTAAAGGTTACAGATGTCTTTAAATTTCCAACATTTTGAGTGCTTTGGTTGAACAAAACACAGATTTTCAGAGCATAAACGCACATTAGGTCCCCTTTAACACATTATACAACATGCCTAAGAAGAGGGGAGGTGCAAAACTAACCAATGACAGCAAGGTATTTTATTATTATAGGTATTTTATTTTATTTTATTATTATAGATATCATTTAATATTAAAGCCCAGGGTGGGCTGTATGTGTTAACTTGTATCTTGTTTTATTCAAACATATGAATGTTTGCAATTAAAGTGGTCTGTTATGGTCACCTGGTGCACATCTGTCATATAAGAGTTCTCTTTTTCTGGCACTTACGGTCGACACAAGAAGCTATTCCTCGTCTCTGTAGGCTCCTGTTGATATTAATGAATCGATGGTTCCTGCAGATGCTGGAGCTCAGTCTGGCAATCCTTCCTAAAGGTCCCACAGTCGCCATGTCTACCTCCACAGTGTGTTGTGATCTGTTTGTCCGGGTTATGTCACACACACCGGCCGCTACTGCCTCTGGGGGAATTGGGGGAAACTCTCGCGAGATGGTTAAGGTTAGCCTATCGATCTCGGGCAACGAGTATCGCGAGAGTTGCCTTCTAGACATGCCCACCACCTCGGCTTGCTCTTCTCCTTCTTCTTGGGTTTTAACGGTGGTTGGCAACCAGCGTCATTACCGCTAGCGTCATCTTGTGCTTCGGAGTGTAGTTACTCCCAGGTACTGCTGGGAAATGTAGTTTAGTCTTTGGTCTGTTTTGTTTTTTTTTTCATTTTGCAGCTTTTTTTTTCTTTTTTTTTTTCTTTATTTATTTTTAAAAACATTAAAAACATTAACATACAAAAAATATTTATCTTTTTTATTTTTGCGATTATTTTATAGCCCCAAGCAGCCAGCTACTGCTGATGGGGTTTTTTTGTTTGTTTTTTTTATTTATTTTTGGTTTTTTATTTCAAAATTACAGTATAGTAACAGCAGAAAACATCAAAAACATTTACATACAAAAGAAGCATTGCGAAAACATAAACAAAGAGCTGTGCCAAACATAAAAGGACAACAGAAATTAAACAAAACCAACATAAAATTAAAAAAAACACGCAATAAAAATAAATAAATAAGTAGATAATAATTAAAAAAAGACCACACGAGAGTTTGACAATTTCACTTAAAAACATTAAAGATATTGCTTACATTCATTGTTTTCATTGCTTTTTTGTTTTGTGAGGACGAAATTGTTGACAGATATAATTCCATTTCTTTCATAAATACAAAGAACTTGGGATTTTTTTTGGTAAATAACTTGTGAATGTGGAACTTTGCGAGAATTAAAATTAAATTAATAAGAAAAAATGCATTACTGTATTTGTCACTGTAATCATAGCAGCCAAATATAATATTTCTATGATACAGTGCAAAGAAAATGTTAACAAGTATAAAAATTATTGACATCTTTCCACAATTCACA
>CAKAOH010041639.1:24832-34496 GCA_916701665.1 Sebastiscus tertius | reverse complement strand
CTCTCTCTCTCCATCTCTCTCTTTCTATCTCTCCATATCTTTCTCTCTCTCTCTCTCTGTTTCTCTCTCTCTCTTTCCTTCTCCTTCCCTCTCTGTCTCTCTGTCTCTCTCTCTCTCTCTCTCTCTCTCTCTTTCCTTCTCCTTCCCTCTCTGTCTCTCTCTCTGTTTCTAAAGCTGCCTCATCATGCCGCTCCAGTTGACTGGCGTTACAGCCACATCTATTATGCAGGAGGCTAGGAGATGAGAACACAAGAGGAGAGGAGAGGAGAGGAGAGGGAGACCTGGCAGAAGGTAAAATAGAGAGGTAATATAGGTATGGATCACAGAGTAAAGAAATGGTGAAGTGAGAAAAGATGGAAGGAGTGAGTAAAGGGCAAGAGAAAGAAGAGGAGGAGGAGGGAGATAGGGGAGGGGTTGACCGGACAGTGTTAAACAAGAACAAGGGATACATACAAAGACAAGGGCATGAGGAGAGGAGATAGCAATGCTGATGAAGTGAGGATAACATAAATGAAAGGGTGAGATGAAGAGAAATTGGAGAAGAAAGCAGAGGGAGAAGGAGAGAATAGGAGAAAGGTGGAAGGAGGAGGTGAGAGGACAGTCAAGCAGAGCCAGTGGAGGAGCAGAAGGGCTGACAACACAGAGGAGCAGGAGAACAACAGGACAGAGATATGGTTAGGTAACAGAAGCCTATAAGGAACCAGGACGTGTTTAGGAACCAGTAGCAGCTCTACACCGAGAGAGAGAGAGCTTCTGTCTCAGGACCATGCAGAGCTCCTCATGTCTAGGAGGTAACCCTCGAGTTGGGGAAACACTTAACGAATAGTTAAAGTTAGGATAAATCGTCGGGCAGCGAGTCTCACGAGAGTTTTTGCAATTTGTAAACATAGTTCAACATGGTAACATATATTTGAACAGCTTGACTGTCCAATATGACAATTAGAGCTTGACAAGTCACTGATGAAGTTTGAGAAATGTCCAGCACCGTGGAGGGAGCCCTAGCATCGTTATACGGAGCTTGAGAAGGTTTCAGGACCAGGGAGAGCTGCAATGTGGCATCAGAGTCAGTGAGCTCCTTTATGATTTCAGCACCATGAATAGTTCCAACAGAGCTGCTTGTTGTTCCAAACAAGTTGACCAGCACTCAGGACCATGGAGAACTCCTTAGAGGCAGTCAGGACCATGGAGAACTGCTTAGAGGCAGTCAGGACCATGGAGAGCTGCTTAGAGGCAGTCAGGACCATGGAGAGCTGCTTAGAGGCAGTCAGGACCATGGAGAACTGCTTAGAGGCAGTCAGGACCATGGAGAACTCCTTAGAGGCAGTCAGGACCATGGAGAACTCCTTAGAGGCAGTCAGGACCATGGAGAGCTGCTTAGAGGCAGTCTGAGTCCCGGGAGCAGTGAAGCAGAAAGTGACCTCAGTAACGAGTTCAGCCAAGGTTTCAGTAAATAGATAGAGCTGAATGTCATAGTTCCACAGAGAGCCGTGGATCGTTTAAGAACCACAGAGAGCTCTGACATAGTGTGGGTGCCTCAGTGAGCTCCGACATGCTGTCAGCACCATGGATAGTTCCTACAGAGCTGCTCCTGGATAGATCCAAACAGGTTGACTGGGATTCAGGACCATGGAGAGCTCCGTAGAGGTCTTCTGATTGGGATTCCCAGGATCAGGGTGATAGAAACTGACCTCAATGTTCATCACAGTGAGCTCCTACATGGATAGTTTCAACACAGCAGCCTGTAGCTTACGGATCAAGGACCAAGGAGAGTTCCTGAGAGGTTTAGATTCCCAGGAACAGTGTAAAAAGAAAATGACCTCATCAATAAGGTTTGATATGTTTTTCAGATCTCTAGAATCATTATAGTGCTTTAGCAGGAGGACCACGGAGAGCTCTAATGTGGTATCAGTTCGTGAGACAGTTTCACAACCACTGGAAGGCTGGAGGAACCGGCTATAAACTAAGACTCTTTCACAAATCTAATCATGTTTTTTTTCATGCTGCACAGATACAGTTAGGCTGTTCCTTTCCATTTAAAAGACATAATCAAGCTAGCTTCAAGGGTATCAGTGTCAAGGTGCAAACAGTAGAAGCTGGACAGATGCAGACGAAGTCTCGTTTGGATCAGTCAGAGTGAGTCAGTGGCTGTGTTTGTCTTTCTCTACCACATGAGATGAAGTGAGCTCACAGGGCAGTACGTTGATGTAGTGAGTGTAGAGGATGACCTGTATGTTGGCAAACACTCTGCCTGCTGAGGTCTTCTCAAGACATTGAATCCCTACCCCCTTCAAAGTCGCTGTTCTTCAGCCGACCCTGACCTCTGACCTCCCTCCGGAGGAAGGGTTAATTGAGAAGAGCATACCTGTAGTAGAATCAATACAATATGTAACTATTATTATTGTGGTTTCGATCCACGGATACGCCCCTATGAACCGTTATCTATTTTTAGAAACAAGAATTGCCATTTATAAAGTGCTTTGGACCCCCATGAGAATACAAGCCTGCACTGTTTAGTGTAGCTGCTCAGTATTGATCTCATCAGTCAGCTCATTTCTGCCTCTTCTGGTTCATTACACATATTTTGATTTATGGATAATTCTTTTGATAATTACCGTGCACAAATGTGTGTTTGCAGTCACAATTTGCATCCACTTTGTTTTAATTTGCATCCATATATATATATATATATATATATATAAATGTTACTGTTGATAGCAATGACAATTGTTAAGTCTGACAATCGTTACTACTTCTAAATTATAAGTCTAAACTCGTGTACCTTTCTAATTTGTGATGTTTTGAGGAAGCAGGATTTGGGGAAGGAGGGAAGTTGGTGTTTTTTCGTCAGTGTTAGATTTCTCCCGGCTGGCTCTGGCAGTGGCTTACTCAGAGAGTAAACAAGAGGCAGACTGGCTTATAAAAGAAGCTGGGAGACAGGTAGGCAGGGAGACCGACAGAGAGCTAGACAGGCAAAAGAAGAGCCAGCCAGGTGACGAGCCGATCGCGAGCCGCTTGATTGTGATAACAGAGTAAGATGTGTTAATGCGACTAGAGTGATGCGTTGTTTTGTGACTATTATCATATGGAGAGCATTACAATGTGCTTCACATCCCATTAGCAGAGAGAGGGAGAAAGAAAGAGAGAGAAAGAGAGCACATCCCACCTCCACACGTACTCCCAGCATGCTACTCTGATGTGTTTTCCACCTTCTTCTATCTATGACACATTTGTTGGCTGCTGTGTTTTCCCTCCTCAGACACAGAACTGTTATTTATGAACGATCCTCACAAGACGTTTGCATCGAATCAGTTCAAGTTGTAAATGTGATGTGAAGAGAACAAAGCTTCTGCATACCAAAACCAGGAAGTAATATTTAGTTTAAGGAAAACACCAGGAAAACATCGCTCTAGTTGGTGGACAAGTTGCATAATGACTAAGTTGACTAACCTTTTACATTACACTGTCATGTCAGTACTATAGCTAAATTTTTCAAGGTTGATACAATGAAGTTATTTTTCTGAATCAGGTTAGGAACCTTAAACCTTGCTAGTTTTGACAATGTGGGAGGAATGTAAAAGACCGAGTGTTTATAAATCACAATTTAGCCTCAACCTGGTCTATCTGTTAACTTAAAGGGACTGTATGTAACTTTTCACACATAGAAATCTTTCTTTTATTGCCAGAGTGTGAACAGGTTGTAACCTAACCTAAAAGATTAGACCTTTCACTGTTAACAAGCAATTTCTGATTCTTACATAGAGTCTCTTTTCATAAAGGTCATAATTGAGGTTTCCTGTGCTTGGCTTTGAAACTAGTGCACAATGAGGCGGCTAAATGGCCACCAATTAAAAAAGTATTATACAATTTTAACAATAAATCACAAGTAAAAACCAGACCTGCTGTATCTGGTGTCTAATCTGAGGGTTCCCTGTATTTCAGACCTTGAAATTCAACTGGCACCTTGGCCACAATCCAGGATATCTTTCACCTCTCCGTTCTTAAACCAGAACGGAGAGGTTTGCTTGCCAGCTAAAAAAACAAAACAGGAAAAAGCACTTTGAATTCTGTTGAAAAAAAAAAGAAAAGTTCTTTTCTTGCTCTGTGATCTTTGCAAGCTGTCATGCAGAAATGTTTCTTTTCTTTTTCTGTACAACTTTAAATGTAATGCAGTCAGTTAGTTTTTTTTTAGAGGCGGTACCCATAGATGCTTGTTATGTAACAACAAGTGACAGATAAGCAGGTAAGAGGTCATCACACATCATAATGTGTGATTTACATTCCAGCGGAGATTCTGCATCCTGTCTGGTTAAAGAATTAATCTGTGGCTTAATCCCTCCGCCTAGAGCTATACCCCCAATCCCTCCATCTATTCACCCATCTGTTTCTGCATCCATCTGTCCGTCCAACCAGCCAGCTCGTCGCCTGCCTTGCCGGCATTGTTTCCTTTTCTTTCTTTCCAGAGATTCTCTGATTGGCTCGGGGGGTGGTTGGGTGGGAGATGTGTTGCAGGTGCACTGCAGGTCTACTGCTTTCTACTAAAGACATTACATTTAAATGAAATGCTACGGCGATTATCCGTACTTCCTTCTGTGGTCCCCAGGAGGTCCTTATCAGCAACATTTCATTTCCTTTTCCACTGTCTCTTGCTTTAGAGACATTGCATGAGGCATTTTCTCTTTTTATTCAGGCAGCAGTGACGTGCCAATACAGCAAGAATACCACCACCACCACCACTACCACTACTGCTGCTGCAGAAACTAGAAACATAAAATAATGTAGATAGATCCCCCCGAAAGCAGATAACAGTGGTATATATGTTTATCTTAATCCTTTCCCATTTTAGAACAGATCTCTTTAACATAAGCGGTCTAGTCTTAATATCACTGTAATAGTTCTATTGCTGGATTTAGATTTGTCTATTGATTCCCTCTCTGATCGGGATGCTTGTCATTAGTTGATGGTTTTTATCTAGTGCTGTGATATCCACACACTCCCACACGTATACAGGCTAGAAGTATGCCACAAATACGTGTTAATTTATTTCTTCTCCTCCTCATCCTCACCTCTCCTCCTCCTCCTCCTCGTGTTTTGTCTCCAGTTTATTTTTGTAAATTCTTTTGTGATAAAGGCTTTTTTTCTAAATAGACCGCAGAAGTGTGACCTACATTTGTGCCCAAATAAGGGATTGCAGTTCCTTTGCTCTGTCAGACTAATGGAGAGAAATTAACAGCGGTGTAACATGATCGCCTCTTAACTGAGTCCAAATCTATAGACTCTCGTTTATGTCGAGGTATTGGGGTTTCATATGGATTTCTTTATGTTGTGGAGGTGGTCCGGGACCAAAAGCTCTCTGTTTGATGGAGCATAGAGAGACGACTCGGCACTGGGTTGTTCAGTGTTTTTAACAATGACGCTCTAACACATTGTGTTGCTATTTTATTGATGTGTGTTTATTGATGCTGATATGATAAGTCAATTAAACAATTAAACAATTAACAATTTTGATAATCAACAACTATTCACGCCATTTATAAGGCAAAAATGCCCCAAATGATCTGGTTTAGGTTCTCAAATGTGGGGATTTCTTGCATTTCTCTGTTGTTTATCCTTCATCATATCATTCTTTAGGTTTTGGACACTGAAACTGTGATGAACATTTGTTACTGTTTTGACAATTATGTATTTTGTGATACATTTTTGATTGGTATTTAAGCATAATTATATAGAGTGGGGTTACAAGTTGATAGATCACCAGTAGGGTAAAATAATATAATCCCCAAATGTCCATGTATTAATCAAAACAAAATTGGCAAACAGGTACAGAAAAAGAAAAAGAAAACAAACAAACAGGAAGAAGAAAAAACAAAAAAGTGATTTAAATAAAAACGTCTGTGTCGGTATCTTTTCTCTCTTTGCCAGGTGTATGTTTGCAGCCCAGTGCTCCATACCTGCTATATCTATGAAGTCAAGAAGCCAGCTTTGTATATTGACAGAACGTGGAACCTTTCCATCTGCAAGCTTAGCGTTGCAGTTGTAAGGCCGGCTAACCGAAGACGTCTCTGCTTAACACAGAGTTCCAGGTTGGAGCTGTCATTGAGTAAAAGGACTTCTGGTAAATAAGCAATTGTTTTAGAGAATAAAAAGTTTGATAGCATCTCTACAACCTTCTTCTAGAACTCTGCAACCCTTGGACACCCCCTAAAACATATGAAAACAAAGTACCTAATGCATTTTGATTGCATAAGGTGCAGTTTGATGATGGTAAAGCTTGAATGAGTAACTTGATGGTTGGAGTTCCTGGAAGATAGTTGGATGTTCTGCCAGATTAGTTTCCATTTTAGGTTGGAGTTATTTGGAGAGAGGTCCATCTTCCACATTTGACATTTTATACAGTAGATTAAACAATGAATCTATTAATACACCCAACAAAACCCAATAGATTCTCCCTGTAGGATGCTAGCACTACATGCTTTTTGTGCGGTCTCTCTGTACTTTGAAAAGTTATGGTGATTTTCAAAAGGTGTGCCGTAGAAATAATCAAGCTATAGTTATTATTTTATTGTAGTTATATACATGCTAGTTTGTTAGTTTGTTATACAACCAAAACCTCAAACAATATGGTGTTGTCCTACCTTTAAAGTAGTCTGACAGTCAATCATTTAAACTGCCAAGTGTCCAACAATTAAACATAATGGATTTATTTAGGTTAAAGGGTTATTTGATAATGAAAATGATCAGCAGTTGTACCACTATGAATATGCACACATGATGTCTTTAAAGGTGCTAAATATGAATTTCAGAGCATTTTTATTGCCTCCACATGGCTGGCAGCTAACAGGGCTAGCAGTGCACAAATAGTTGCTGTATTAATGCTCTGAATGGCGTATATGTACTAGAACCAGAAGCAGCTGGGAATGAGGAATCCACAATTCCATATTTGACATATAATAAGTGAAAAGCAAACTAAACCTAAGACTTGATCAGGGAGCCTCCAAAACATCAGTAACACTTTAACACTTTCACAAATAAATCTTTTCTGTCTTCCCTCTGTGCTTTAGTGACTTTCTTTGTGTGAGACGGCGAACCAGCTGGCTCTCAGGACAGCAGAGATCCTCCCTGAATTGAATTAAAAGCTCAGAGCAGATAACTGTGAAGTGTAACAAGGGGGTAGTTTCTTCTCTCTCCCTGCTGCCACCGGAGTGAGTCTTCACATGTGATCTGACAGCGGAGGGATTAATGAGAAAACGGCAAAAACGTGTCAAGTTTAAATTGAATATGAGCCGGCGTGGTGCAGACCCCCTGAGTACCGACAGTGTGAAAACACATGACGAGCACAACTCCAGTGTAAATTCAATATGGGTGTCAGCATGCTAATCTCAGCAGGACAGCGATCTGATGCTCGTCACGTCTCACTCTGTCTCTCTGTTTCCATACCGCTGTCCATCAATCTTTCCATTTCTCTCATTTTATCTCTCTCTATCCTTTCCCCTCTATACCCTTCTTCCTCTCTCTTTGTTACTTTACTCTATCTCTCTCTCTCTCTCTCTCTCTTTCTCTTTTTCAAGTTGAAGGTCATATCTGACAGCTCGCTGATGGATGCTGCAGTATGATTTAAGAGGACTGAACACAATAACACTCTGTTTGTTTGTGTGTGTTGTTGTGAGCGGTCAGAGTGAGGAATAATATTAAAAAATGATGAGCAAAAAGCCGACTGTGTTTGTGTATATATGTGTGTGTGTGTGTGTGTGTGTGTGTGTGTGTGTGTGTGTGTGTGTTGTCCTCTCCAACACACTCAAACAGGATCAAACTCAGCAGTGCAGTGACATTTTATAGACCAGAGATTTGATTCATTAATTAGAAAATAATCATAATTGACAATGATGATAACTTATAGTTAAAGCTGAAGAAGGCAAGATTGGAGCAAATATGATTAAAAAATATATATATTTTTCTGAAACGGTCGCTATATCTTGACAGTAGAACATGAAACGGGTAATCTGAAAAAAAAATGGGCCTCTGCGTCCTCCGGTGCTCCTAACGGCATCTGCAAGATTTCACAGACCGGAGGAAAACAAGCAGTAAGAGCTGATCTGAGGTCTGCTGTCTAGGACAGCCGGCTGTCAATCACTCTGAACTCCGACCAAATGGTCAAACTAGGCAGCGCTGATCAAATATGAATCAATATTCTGTTACGTTAATGTCTATTTCTCTCCTCAGATGTTTTCAGAATCATCTTGTAGCACGGTTAAGCTGTAAAATGAGAAAGTTTGTGACCCAGCAGCCATGATGAAACCTCTTGAAGGATCACCAACAGGAACGCTCTCTCTCTCTGAAATGACCTGTGATTGGTCAAAGTCTCCCGTCACTAGATGTTCTAAATCCTGAAAACAGAGCCATGAGGAGGAGCAGATGTCTAGTTATCTCTCCGAACATCTGAATTATTATATGCTGAAAGGTTATTATGGAATTTTTGCCCAATGATGCCACAAATATACTGCCTACTGCAGCTTTAACAGCCTTAAAACAAAACCTGATGAAATCAGTGTATTGTGTCCCTGATGGTGTGTGTTTCATTTACCTCCTGGTGCAGCCCTGTTTGTCTGTCGAATGGTATTATGGCTCCGCTGCTGCTGACTCATAGGGAGCCTCCCAAAGGCCAAAAGGTGTGTGTGTGTGTGTCGGTCCCCTTCACGATTAACACTCTGAGACTGACTTTACTTGTCGTGAAGGCAGCTAAATAACGCTCCAAAGTTGGGCTAAATTTTAGCGAGGAAAATGTCAAAAGTTTTTTGTCACCAAATCACAGCATGGCTTTTTCTGTGGTGTTCCTCGAGGTCTTGGTGTCTTAATATGACATTTTGGAGGGATTATTGTTCATTTTGATCAATTCTTGAGTGGTAAAAAAGCACCAAATCTGTGGAACAAATGGTATCAAGCCCAACAATTGCTGGAACAACTTATGAGACATAATGGAGCATGGGGATGACCATCATATACATAAATCATAATGTTCTTAACCTACTTACTTGACATACAATGCTGCATCTCAAATTAATCTTCGGGTTCTCAGCTTTCAGATGATGTACACCACTTCTATGTAACATCTACTGTTGGCCTGCTATCTCCCCCTAAAGGTCCCCTGTAGCCCCTAACAAAGACTAAAACTATGTGTCTATTGTGGCTCTCAGAGGGATAAAAGAGATGGGATTTTACAGGCAGAAATACGTGAGCGTTGCCGAGCTGGGCGTGTGTGTGTGTGTGTGTGTGTGTGAAGCAGATGGAGGTTGCTGTGAGGTGAAGCCTCTGTAGATTTACCCTCCATTTCACTGCCCATCAAACACAGTATGAGTGCACATTCATTCACACACAGAGAAACTTATAAGAGGAGTAAATCAGCGTTCTTTGTTCTGGTGAAACCTGATTGCTCCTCTTCTCCTCTGAAGTCACTGCACTCCTGTCCTCTTTTTCTCCTCCCTCTTAGTTTGGGTTCATCTCAGAGATGTTCATGAGTCCAGATCAAGCCTTATTTTGATTTATTATTCTATATTTGTTTAATGAAACCTACAATCGTACGGTTCCCCAGAGGAACTTGTTCAGCAGAGGTGCTCATCACACTTCTAACGATGAACTTAATGCATCAAAAAAATGCATCATTAAATATTTC
>CAKAOH010041639.1:12332-22332 GCA_916701665.1 Sebastiscus tertius | reverse complement strand
GCTAACGTTACTAGCTCTCTGGCCAGTTTCAACACAGAGTTGTTGTTCACTATGTAGCATTATCAGGGAAAAAGTATGGTGCGTCCCCTGGATAGTGATGTTACTGCGTCCATTTAGACACCGTTAGTCTTGAACCCCCGGTACCGACAGAACCTGTGGTACTGTAGAAAAACGAATACCGTCACGTTTTCATAAATTTGGCATCGACTTCTTGTGATATTTGTGTGTGTGTGTGTGTGTGTGTGTGTGTATCTGTGAGAGAGAAGACAGCCATTTTGCGCACACACACACACACGCACGCACACACACGTGCACACACACACACACACACACACACACACACAGTGAGCTGAATGTCATGTTTGATGTAATGAGTTTCATGGGTGAGTGTCTCCATGTAAGGCCGGGTCATTAAATGGTAATGGTGAGATGAGAGCTAATCTGTCACACTCTGACAGCAGTGATGGATAGAAGGGAGGAGGAGAGAGAGAGAGGGAAAGAAAGGAGAGGGAGGAGATGAAAGAAGGGCTGAGGTGAGTGAGAGAGAGGAGGGAGAGATGTGAGAGGTACAGTATATAGGCAGAGAGATTACATTTACACATCAAGGAAGTATTAACGTCCTTACCTGCCATCAGCTCAGAGGAACCCAGTATCTGTGTGTATGTGACTGAACTCACAATATATATGTATGTATATGTGTAGATGTGTAAATTCTTATGCATAAGCAGTGTTTGAACCAGGGTTGTTTGGGAGTGACAAGCTCACGAGAACGTACTGTACGAGGCCGGACGATTACATACATTCATGCACAGTCAGCAAAAATGAAAACGATACAGAGAGGCTTTTTCTCTCTTCAACAAGCCATCTTCAGCCGGAGGTACAGATTCTGGTTTCCATGGACGTTAAAACTTTCAATTTGTAGTTTGACTAACTTATAAAATATGTGTTGCTACAGCTTATATGATCTAATAATAAGAATATGACTAACACTGATGTGACGTTTCTGCCACGCTCCAGAGGGCCGTGCCTCTCTTCAGCTCCCCACATGGCATGGATCTGCTGTTGGTTGTGTCGTAACGTTGAGCTGATGAAGTAATTTGCAAACTGCAAGCTAGTTAGTATCATGGACCCAGTGGTCCAAATAAAATATAGCAACATTACATAACATTATCTAAGATATATGATTGTAATGTAAGGTCACGTCACTGTTTTGGCGATGCCCAGGATGCTCGCGCTGACCTACGGAGCAATAAGATACTGACTATAGTTCACTTAGTGGCCAAAGGTGTCATTAATAACAATCATTTTCTGAAAGTTACATATAGTACCGATGTGTTAAATATAAAGGATGGTATAAATATGAATTAAATAAGGATATTTACATATATAATCTACAGTATGAATGCACTATAGATGACAGAAAGTACGGTATTAATAGGTATAAATAATAAGGAGGTCATTGTCACAATGGCCACTCTGGCTCAAACCCTGCATATATGCATTTAGTATTATCGCTGACTTATTTCTGCTGTTGATTGAAGCACATTTGCTCTCTGTAATTGTCATAATGTCAGATAGATAGGAGGGAATACTGCAGATAAAAGGTTCAATTGTTCAATAGAGTTTCTACTTTGTGTTTGCTGGATAATCTGAAGGCAGCTGATTCACAGAGAGAGAAGCAAGTAAACATGTAGGTGTTTGTGTTGGAGAAGATGTTTGCTAATCTAATCTAGAAACACATTTAGCCTCAGTAAGAAACCCCAGTGTCTCTGTGTACACAACAACTGCCAGCATTGACTTCCCATTGGAAACACTGCAGCAGCCTGCAGACAGGAAGAACATATGTGGCTACTAAATGTGTAGGGAACTTAATTCTCTAGAAAATAACTTTGGAAGACTTTTCTTCATGCTCATAGCTGCTTTCCCAGAGTGGAGAACATGTTGTCTTTACTTCAGGGCTCTGATGGAAGCTTATTCAACCACTGTGTTATGAAGTCCTGATGGCAGATGGTATTGTGGATTTTGCTCAGTGCAGCGTCGCCGTGGTCTCCCTGGTGACTGACATGACCTCCTCTGCTCTGGAGCTGCCATCCGCATTTATTACAGTTAACGTTAATCTGGTTCAGAGAACTGGCTCGCACTGAAATCTCTGTCACTTTGCTCATGTATGTTAAACCCCCTTAACATTTAGGGATGTTCAGCGGTAGATAAAAAGTCAACAGTAGACGTCACATGGACGTGGTGTACGTCATCTGAAAGCTGGGAACCTGAAGATTAATTTGATATACAGCTCAGCACTGTGTGTGAGATTGTGAGAGTGTACTGTAGAAGGGTTTATAACATTATGATAGAAGTATGTGATGGTCATCCCCATGATCTATTATGTCTCATAAGTTGTTGCAGCAATTGTTTGGGTTGATACCATTTGTTACACAGATTTGGAGCTAGATTTAACCATTTTTTACCACTGGAGAATTGATCAAAATGATCAATAATCCCTCCAAAATACCACATAAAGACACCAAAACCTTGAGGAACACCATAGAAAAAGCCATGCTGTGACATTTTGGAGATTTCTGCAAGAATTGCATTTTTTTCGGCGATTGGATGGCGAGCACTTCTGTTGTGTAAACTGCTCAGAAACCGCCTTATTGTTAATCTAGCTAGGAAAGCCATCCATCCTCTGAATGCTCTAGGTCTCTAGTTTGTGACTGTTAAGTTTTCTAGTTTCATATGATACCAGTATCTTCACTCTAGCTTGAAATCCGAGCCTGCTACAACCTCTGAAATATAGAATTATTATTATTCTCGTAATATTAAAACACGATTTCTCATAAAGTTATGACTTTATTCTCAAAATCTCCATTTGTTTCCCTCAATGTGGCCCTAATACTCCGTAATACATTGTCTCTTTGGCCCTCACTGCATTAGACTTATATACTATATACTTAGACTATAAACTGTGTTACCTTCATCACAATGCTCAAATGTTTTACGGCTCCAGACCGATTATTTATTTGTTTTTTCTGACCCCTGCTCTACATCTTGGGCTTAAAAACAACCCTCTGAAAACATTGTGTTATCAACACAGTGCATTGACATAAAGGTCAAAACAACGCTGTTTTCTTATGTCATGAAAAGCTGACATTTCAGAGATACATGGTTTCTATTGGACAGTAGTGGATATTTCATTGTGCAGATGAAATTGAAACCTTTTGTTCTGTGTGTGCTGGAGCTCTCGTAGCACATTACACCACCGCTGGTTCAATTCCCCCTGGAGGGCGCCGTAAAACGTATGCACTCAACGAACTGCGAGGTGTTCCAGATGAAAGCGTCCATTAAACTCTGTATGAATACCCTCCTATATTATGTGTCATTAGGCTGTTTCAAAGCAGAGAGTTTGAGGTGTTTAACTGCTGTTTTTAAGCTTATTTATTCACTCAGTTGACCACATGTCATATATCACATCATCTGTAGCTAAATGTCTATATTTTCACTGCTGTGGAGAAACGAAAGGCTCTATTTGCATGACAGTGTGTCTTTATAGCTCCGCCGAGGACGAGAGTAGAGAAGTTTAATGGCACTCATCGTAATGCTGTCTTTAATCATTCATGATTCACCTTTCTATACACATTACTGAATATTTTAAAACCCACTTTTATGGTTTGAATCATCTGTCAAGAGGCCTGGCTGTAGGTAGAAGATCCTAGTTGTGTGTGTGTGTGGCTGTTGGGAAGTGTTTGGAAGCCAAGCTGTTGTGTTTAAAGGCATTTGGTTTACACAGTGCTGGATCCTGAAGGTAGCTATCCGTCACGCCATGTGTCATCAGCAGAATGCAAAGTTGCCTCCTGGTGACGGGAGCCGTGCGTTCAGTGGTACAAACGTGTGTATTGTAGGGATGGATATTGTTTCACATTAACATACTGGTGCAAATATAATAGCTGAGTTTTTCTCCTGACACCTCGTCTCTCATAGCCAGAACTATCTCCACAGCCTTGTGTCAGCGCGATAGAAAGAAAGACACGTTATCATTCTGCCACAGGGGAAAAAACTAAAAAAACCTTCTGGATTGTTTGTATTTCTTTAAACCAATCACAATCATCTTTGGCGGCGCTAAGCACAGGATGTAGTGATGGTGCCCTTCTAAATAGATAACGCAGATAGTGTGAGATACGTGGCCAATAGCAGACTTATACACAGTCAGACAACCCGATACCAGACAACACTCTTTCACTATCTTACTTTTACAAAATCTGTAAACTAAACTTCACAAATGCATCAGTGTTTAATGTTCTTTTACAGTTTTTCTCAATTGCTTTGGCTCATTTTTCAAAACAGTCTTAACACTCTCCAAACAGGAAGTGCAATTGTCACAACCATTTGATCACAACTCTATTGCATGTCTGCAAAAGGTAGTATCTCACACATAACATTTTATTCATGCTTCAAAACCGAGTTTTTGTGTCAGTATATTTGTCAACGCCACCAAAATGAAAAGTTGTTTGTCTTCGTGCCAGCCGGAGCTACCAAAATGTTTAGATGCTATTTTCACCACGGCACTCAACCCTGGAAATGTTTCTTATATACAAGTCTCAGTTTTGTTCTACTTGTTTGTTGACAATAACTACTTCCTGTACTATAATGTCAGTTTTGTCTTGCTGAATGCTGTTGTGTATATTTAGATTCCCATTTCAACAGTAGGTCAAAGTTTATGGGAAACGTCAATACTGTAGTGCAGAGAATAAGAATATGCACACACGCGTTCATACAGTACATTTATTTGTGTAGCAATGTGTTACATGTACTGTAAACAGAAGATTCACCTTTGATCTTTCATTTGAAGTCACATACAGTGAACAGAAAATCTGCCTCAAAATGACATCAATGCCAAAAATCAAACCAGCAACAATGAAAGAACCTGTAGTATAATAAAATAACAACTCCTCACAGCACGTAACACCATGTCGTAGATATTTATGGAATATACATGTCTGTCTGACAGATTCTGATGACTGAACGGATCATTTTGAATGTGACGGCTCAAACGATGACAGAATGTTTAGAAGTTGTGAAGAGAACGATAATTTCACTGAGAATCAACTCATCACTGTTGATCAGCAAGACGTGCACATTTTTTTATGCAAATTGTAGACAATTGTACTGAGAAATTTGGATCTGTTGTGAACGACAAACTAATTGTTCAGAGATTTGAGCTCATTGTTTCTCATTTGAGAACTGAGCCAAAGCGAATGAGAAAACCTGTAACACAAATACAAGACATTAACCTGAAGTTATGTTCAATATAGATTTTATCAAAAGACGAATAAATAATGTGGCAAAGCGTTTGACTTTCACTTTTGGTGCTTGTTGTTTCGTCATCTTTGCCTGTAGTTTTCATGAGAATGGTCTTTGCCTCATTCTCGTTGACCTTTGCCCCACTCTTTTCTGTCTGCAACAGGAGAAAGTAGAACGTTGTCACTTATATCGATGTTCAATTGTTCATTATATTTTCAATACCAGGTTCTGGATGAGCTGTTTTGCCTCGCTGGCAACCCTCCCGGTCCATTAGAAACCAGAGCCGTGTTACATATTGATCATGGAATCACTTTCCCATCTTCCTCAGCTCCTCCTCTGTGTCTCCACTGAAGGTCAGAGGGATTCCCCAGGCGCTTTGGAAAGATTTAGGCAGAGCTGTTGGCATCGGGTTGGACTTGGCACGAGAGTAAAAACTCTGCTTCAGTGGATTCCAGATTCTTTCCTCCTATCAGCCTCAGTGGTTGCTGTAATCTTTAGGGACGTGTTTTATCATCTCTCTCTTTTATTGCAGCTCTGATGGAGATGTTATTTCAGTTAATTAATTTAAGTTGTATCCTTTTATAACTACTTTTGCCTTAAATTGAACCAATCCTTCATAATTACTCACTCCACCCTCAGGGATCGATACATTAAGTTTGTTCTCATCAAATCTTAACTTTATTTTCCTTGTAAATAAATGGTTGGTTTCCTGCCGATGTGCTGCAGACAAGATGATCCACATCCCATCCACATTACAACCTTAGTGAAGAGCAGACCGCTCTTAGAGAGGCATTTATTGACATTTGTGTTTCATTAGAATCAGCAGAGAAGACAGATTGTAGAGGGATTCTGTATCTGACACTATTCACTCTAGAGTTGTGTGTTTAGTGGATGGAGACACTGGTTACACCTATTCATACTTCAGTGTTGTACTTTGAATTGTATTTGGCTGCCTGTCTGTATCATGTTATATGGACAACTATACTGCATTCATTGAAGGGACTTGACGATAGATGTCATGCCCATGATCCACTTTACTCAGCAGACAATAAGCCTCAGAGCTCCTGCTATGAGACATTTCTGTTAAAGGTGAAATGAACATCATGTAAATTAGGCTTAAGCTGGCTGTCTGGAGCTTTAAAACACTCAAAGAGTCTTGAGTTTTGGCCAGATATCCTAACAATTGTTTGAACTGGAAATTAAACTTGTTGGTGTAGGGCTGGGCGATACGGCCAACATCTTCTCTCCCGATATAGATCATTTCATATCTCGATAACGATAGATGTGTAATTTAATAGTGAATTAGTCTTTATGAAATAACCACATGGTAAAGCCTGTTGTTGTATACTCCTGTATGAATTAAATAGTTGACAAATATAGAGTATTTTCTCATTTTAACAACTTGAGTGCAAAATGGCCAAAATGGAGACGGCCAGATGGAAACGATGTAGAAAACTTATGGCTGTCTAATTTAACGTGATAACCTTTTAACACAAATTTGTTTTAACGGCACTAATTTCTTAAACGCATTAACGCAACTTGCAGTTTTTAGGCTGTAGCTAAGGAGGTTATGATTTGAGCATATTTATTTTATGCTAAATGCAGTAGCTGTGAGGGTTTCTGGACAATATTTGTCATTTTTTTGTGTTGGTAATTGCTTTTCAATAATAATTATGTACATAGATTTGCATAAAATAAGCATATTTGCCCACTCCCATGTTGATAAAAACTTGAAAAAATCTCTCCTTAAGGTTCATTAATTTGCAATTAATTGCGATTACCTATAGACAATTAAATATTTTAATTGATTGACAGCCCAGCCCTAGTTAGGTGCAACTTTTATAACGTCATGTGTCTGTTTCAGACACAGAACTCCATCTAAAACATCTTCTCATGAAGAACAGCTTCACACAACTACAGCACAGACATCCAGCCACACAGCTGAAAACTGACTCCTTTCCAAAGATAATTGCATACTCTACTTAATCCCATTATCTTATTGATGCCAGGCATACCTTATTTATCATCTAGCATTGTGATAATGCATCTCTCATCCACTCCAGCAGAGCCTCAAGTGAAGTTCTCCCTGAACAGTGTCAGTATGCATTGTTGCTTGGGCATGTTTTCCTGTCTGACTTATAACCAGGAATCAAACAAGGTGGGGTCGGTGGTTTGTTCTGTCTACAGGACAAAGGGTAACTGCACATGTGTCTCTTGTTTTGCCTGATTAGATCTGGCTTTGTTGCACCTGTTAGGGGGGCAGGTTCTGCCCACATTCAACCTGAACAGAGAGCTAATCCTCTAGAATACCTGAAGGTGTTGCTGCCCTGTTGGATTTACGATGTTACAGCATCCTCACATCTCAGCAGAGAACTCGTGAGTGAAATATATGACAAATATAATAGACATTAAGAAGGGTTGTTGTTGTTTGAGGGTGGAGCCTTAGGAGCTCCTGTTGTTGTTTGACCCCCAACAGCGTTCTGTTTGAAGTGTTAGTTTGAAGTTTTTGGCCGCTGTGCTTCAGTTGCATTTCATTGGTCTTGCTGTTATCGAACGTGTCTTGAGTCGAACCCACAAATCAAACGGTGCTATGTTACGTCCACGAACCAGTGAGCAGCAACAGGAAGTCTCAGGCATGTTAAATGAGACTGCAGAGGAAGGCCGGAGCCACGACCGGCAGCTAATCCAGCAGCATCTGTTGGGTCCAGCCAGCTGCAGCAGAGAGGCCCGGCAGGTAGAGGGTTAACGTGTCAGAGAGCCAGACCAGTCCGCGCCATACCGAAACAGACAATTACCTTTCCAGCTTAGCCCCTGATCCAACTTTAATGAGGCCCACTGGTCTGTTTATCCCGCATCTATCCCTCCATCCTGTCCTCTCGCTGCGCTCCACCTCTCAGCATCCCCCCTTCATCATTGCATCCCTCTCTCTGGATCCCTCCATTCATCTGTCTTCTCATCCTTCAGTCTCCTGTTTTCTTTTTTCCTCTCTGGCTTTCTCCTCTCCTTCTTCTCTCCCCTCTTCACTTCACCTCTTTCAACTCCATCTTCCCCTGTCACCTGTCCTCCACCTCTGCCCCACCACCTTCCTCCGTCCATCCGTCAGACTTTCATCTCCGCTGACCTCCGTGCATCTAACCTCTCGCCTCCTCGCCGTGTTTCTCCTCCTCATCTGTTCTCCTCATTGAGCCCGGCCTTCATCCCTCCCTCCATCCTTCACGCTCCCTCACGGTGTCCTCCACCTCACATTTACCCCTTTAACATCTCCTCCCCTCTCCTCCCTGTCTCTCCCTGACCCCTCAGTTACCTCCTCCCGGCCCCATCTCCTCATCTTTCCCTCTCCTCGTGCTCTCGTCTTGACCTCTTCAGTCTCCAGCCATAAGTATCATTACCATGTCATCCCTCTTTCCTCTCCACCTCTCATCTCTCCTTCACTGCCGTCATGATCGTCATTACAGGAGAGGTTAAAGATCCTATCATTGCTCTAAATGTCATCCGCACACAGAAACATATATGCTCCTCTCACATCGTCGATGCTTGTTTCTGGCACAATTCCCCAGAGCCGCGTGTGCTCATAATGGTAATGACTCTGCTGTTTGTACAAGTCCACGATGTGTGTATGTTGATCCTGATGTAGTCTCAGTAATAATCCCTGATGCATCGTGCATGGCAGTGTGGGCAGAAATAGCACTGGCTGTTTGGGCTGATAGAGTCCGTGGCGCTGTCTAGAAATAATTCTCAGACGGTGGAATGAGGCCAGAGCCGGCTGACCCCATTAGAACAACCTTACAACTCATTGTGAAGGGGCCCGCCGCTGATCGACAAGGCGACGCTCACCTCTGCCTGACTAATGGCTCCGGACTGGCAGCCTGTCTGTGGCCCCGGCCAGATGGGCCTAAAGACAGAGACATGGCTGTACAAGAGGCACAATTATGCTGCATTATCTACAAAAAAAAATCCATTCTGTGCTAATATGAAAATGGCCACAGTCACACCTGCGCTGCTATATCTGTCTGCTTGTTTCTGTGGTTGCAATGTTTATTTTGGAAGATTTCCATTCCTGGTTTCGGAGCCTGGCAGGCAGGTGTCGGGGGTTACAATGATAATCTGTGTCTACAAATTAGTGCTTTTGAATTGGTGTCAAGTTATTGTAGTGAACTTACAGATTGTTGTGGCTGCTACAGGCTGGCAGCTGTGGAGTTGGCGTGCCTACACATACTGGATTCATTCCTTCATAAAGAACATCACAAGGTTAGAACAAACATTACATCCTCTGCTTCTCTACGCTGAACATCTCAATGAGCTAAACAAACTGCTGCTTAAAGATATACACTTAAAACCACCTTTCTGTTATCTTTGACATCCTTCATACAATTTACAAGTTCACACATTGCTCATTGTTTTATTAATTATTAATGTTAGTACACACATTAGGGATGGGTCATGATTTTTTACTTTTAGAATAGTCATTCAATTATAAAAAAATTTAATAGTTTGTGATTATTGTCTCCAAAATATATTTTCCTTTACTTCTACCATCGCGGGTGATTTTGGAAAACTGATTGAGAAGTTCCCATTCATTATCAAATATACATTTTGCTGAAAATGCATTTGTGTTTTTAACAGTCAGAGATCTGGCTGCGTAGGAAATGTTCTCTCCGATCTGTCTAATATCAGCAGATCAAATCCTGAAGGTCTCTAGAGCGGA
>CAKAOH010041639.1:0-12312 GCA_916701665.1 Sebastiscus tertius | reverse complement strand
GGCCCGCCGCTGATCGACAAGGCGACGCTCACCTCTGCCTGACTAATGGCTCCGGACTGGCAGCCTGTCTGTGGCCCCGGCCAGATGGGCCTAAAGACAGAGACATGGCTGTACAAGAGGCACAATTATGCTGCATTATCTACAAAAAAAAATCCATTCTGTGCTAATATGAAAATGGCCACAGTCACACCTGCGCTGCTATATCTGTCTGCTTGTTTCTGTGGTTGCAATGTTTATTTTGGAAGATTTCCATTCCTGGTTTCGGAGCCTGGCAGGCAGGTGTCGGGGGTTACAATGATAATCTGTGTCTACAAATTAGTGCTTTTGAATTGGTGTCAAGTTATTGTAGTGAACTTACAGATTGTTGTGGCTGCTACAGGCTGGCAGCTGTGGAGTTGGCGTGCCTACACATACTGGATTCATTCCTTCATAAAGAACATCACAAGGTTAGAACAAACATTACATCCTCTGCTTCTCTACGCTGAACATCTCAATGAGCTAAACAAACTGCTGCTTAAAGATATACACTTAAAACCACCTTTCTGTTATCTTTGACATCCTTCATACAATTTACAAGTTCACACATTGCTCATTGTTTTATTAATTATTAATGTTAGTACACACATTAGGGATGGGTCATGATTTTTTACTTTTAGAATAGTCATTCAATTATAAAAAAATTTAATAGTTTGTGATTATTGTCTCCAAAATATATTTTCCTTTACTTCTACCATCACAGGTGATTTTGGAAAACTGATTGAGAAGTTCCCATTCATTATCAAATATACATTTTGCTTGAAATGCACATTATCCCGCTTATCACACGGCCACTTACTGAAGAAATCAATATTTTGATGCAAAAACAGTCCGCCAGAGTCCGACATCAGAGCTGCACCCATAGCAACGGTCTGTTATACATAGCAACGGTCTGTTATACATAGCAACGGTCTGCTATACATAGCAACAGTCTGCTATACATAACAACGATCTGTTATACATAGCAATAGTCTGTTATACATAGCAATAGTCTGTTATACATAGCAACGGTTTGTTATACATAGCAACGGTCTGCTATACATAGCAACGGTCTGTTATGCATAGCAACGGTCTGTATTACAGAAATTACAGACCGCAGAACGCCGTGATTGACCAATCAGAATCGAGTATTCAACACAGCTGTGTAATAAATGACAAATAGTTCACCTGAAAATGCATTTGTGTTTTTAACAGTCAGAGATCTGGCTGCGTAGGAAATGTTCTCTCCGATCTGTCTAATATCAGCAGATCAAATCCTGAAGGTCTCTAGAGCGGACCGAACATCCAGTTTTCTATGCACTGATGATAGTGATTGACTTCACCACACTCTTCTGTTTGTACTAACTAGTTTTCAAAGTTGACGAGGACGACTGACCTCAACTCAGAGTCTGTCTTCACCTGAAAGAACAAAAGCATTCATTGTTTAAACCTCAAAATGACCTGATTATGTTTTCTTGTGGTTGGCAATGCGGTTGAATAATGATGATGTATTGGCAGAGGGGATGGTCGGGTCAACAACGCGTGTGACCTTGAAACTGGAGGCTGTGGTTTGCATCCCGTCTCCCACCAACAGTCCTCTGGTGTCTTTAAACAATAAGCCGATATTTCCTGAGCCTTAACCACATAACTAAACTTTATAGATGTGCCAGATGAGAAAATACCCACACAAGTTGTTCTGGAAAACATTGACAAACTGCCTGTTCATAGATCCATCTGGGGTCTATAGCTGCTCTCTTCTAACTAATGACTCCCGGAGTGGTGCAGGCAACAACAGCAGCTTAATCAAGAAAGGAAACAAAGTTTTATTCTTGAATCAGATGACATTTATGAAGAATTTATGTTTACAAAATCCTGTCTTGAAAGTGAGACTTTGTTGTAAATGGTTGTAAAAGTAATGCATCTGTCAGTGTTAAAGCAAACTGCAGTTTAAACAACCATTCCTACAAGAAGCTGTATTGAGAAGCCACATCCATCCATCGAGTGCACTCTGAAAGCACTAAACACGTTCAGTGAGTGAATAATAAAAGGCTAACATTTGTCTGAGGCTTTCCAGGAAACTGCTTGCCTCAGAGATTTCACCTTTTTTTCTGAATACATCTGAAGACTGGAAGGTGTTTATCCAGAGCTTGATTGAGCATAAGTGGTCTTTTGGATTAATGTCGTGTTTTACCTTCACGCAGATCTACGCGTTAACACCAGAGAAGCGCATACAGATGTGCGTCTTTAAAGTGAGCACATACGTATTAAAAGCAGACAGCAATTTGAAAAACAATCATCCAAAGTGATGCTGTTTGTCCAAAGTGTGACAAAGCCAGTATAGTGTTTTTGGATTGCACAGTAAATACTGAATGAGTGGTGCTTTTTTGATGAAAACACCAATTCTGCATGTCCAGATTTTAATTTTCATTCCTATAAAGGGGACTAGTTGTGAATACCCGTTTATAGATTAATTATATACATTATGTACAACATTGTAGGACTCAGGCCTCTGTGTTGGCCTCTGGTGTCTCAGGCTTTTATGGAATTGTGTTAGGGCGTTTTCATATTAGTATCCATACCGTGCCCGAGTACGATTCCCCGCTTAGCTTTCGCATCAGTAAAGTTTTTCCGTACCCGAGTCCACTTGCGTCATCATCCATGTGTATTTGTTTAAGTTGAGATCAGATGTTCTAGTGGCGGAGCATCGTAAAACACACATTCAAACTGGACAGAAACAAAATCAAACTCACCTAAACCGTCGTCGTTAGTCTTGATGTGAAAATATGCCGACTCTATACTCTGTTTCCTCTCTCTCTCTCTCTCTCTCTCTCTCTCTCTCTCTCTCTCTCTCTCTGCCAGGGTAGTAATCTGTAGCAGCTGCAATCAGTTTAAGGTTAAGGATCAAATCAACAATACTGAGGAGGAAGAGAAGAGCATGAAGGAGAGGTGTTTGACCTCCCCACACCAGTTTTCCTCAGCTTTGTACCTTAAGATTTGGGTTCACTTGATTCATTACAGTCTTCCAGTTGCAGCATTGATTATTAGACTCTTTTGAGGTCATGGATTGACAAACCGTGCCTGAGTCCGGTACGGAGCGTTCACACTAATCAAACAAACTGGACTTTTGGGGACAAGTGTTCTCGGATCCGGGCCCGGGTCCCTGAAGTGAAAGCACCCTCAGTCTCATCCATATTGCCGTTTCAGCAGATCTGTCTTTGTGTTGTGCACACATTCATCCTTTTAGCCCTGCTCTCGTTTCCATACTGTAATCCATACATTTTACCCAGTATTTCCTATATATTCCCTGAGGTCGCTCGGGGCCTGGAGCTGATCCCAGTAAGGATAATAACTTGGATAGGAAGGTAGTCTGTAGCTAACCAGGTCAGTAATCTGTAGAAGCTCCAATCAGTTTAAGGTTAAGGATCAAATCAACAATACTGAAGCAGGACAAGAAGCATGAAGGAGAGGTGAAGCATAGAGACAGTATACACCAGACAAACACAGCAGTGTTTCTCAGATTTAAGGTTTGGGTTCACATGATTCATTATAGTCTTACAGTTGCAGCATTGATAAGTCACTCGGTGGTCAGAAACAAGTCTGTCTATGTCTTTGGTTTCTCTGAATGCATCAAACACACTCAGCCCCGTCTTAAAGTGTATTAGTTTAAATCACCTTATTCATTTCATTGGTTGAAAAATGTACTCATTTTGTTGAATTATTTAGATTTAGTCTAGGCTCATGCCGTTTTTTTGTTCTTTTTGTTAAGTTTTAATTAATGAAATCTATAATGTGGCCTTTTATTAAACATTTTGGCAGTTTTAGTTTAGTAGGAACTAACCTAAACCTAGTGGTAAAATACTGGCCTACAATTACACCCAGGGAAGTCGAAATCTTATCTGGTCGTTCTAGGAAATTCAGGTGGGCTGACCTTTTAAGTGGACCAACTATTCTGTCTCTTAGTGACAAGCCAGCTTTTTGTTTTTACAAAGATAGCGTCATATACCGTTCTATAGCAGCCAACACCCAGTGAAATGTCAGGAAAGTATGAACTAATAGATACCGCCCAAGTCTAGTATTCCGGCTTGAATTGATAAACCATCAATATATTTAGGTGCTTTTGCTCTGGCCTCTTCTCTAAGTTTGTATTCAATATATTACTTCAATGAAATGTACTGACACAAACGTATATGTGACAAAAAAGGGCAATTTATTATGTTGGCTGGTAAAAAATATGCTTGGCTGTTGGATTTGTCCATTTACCAGTCCCCTTGGCTAGTGAGTCAAAACGTTTATTTCGGACAGTCAGAAGCCAGAAGCCTATCCAGAAGCCTTTTTGTGGTCTACGCCCGTCAATTGGAAATCGATAATGAGCTCAGAGGTTCCAGACTAAAAATAATTTGCGATGGTCTGATGATGTCAGGCGATTAGACACCTGGTCTTTCCATCCCACTTTGCAGCTGGTGTGGGAGGACGCTGTTGTGTGTCCTGATATACTCTTATCACTGGGCTGTTTGTACCAGAGCTGCTCGCTGACTCTGTCACAGAGCATTACGGAGAGACGGGGGCTGTGAATTTATGTCTCCATGTTGGAATACATAGCATACATCAATTGGTTATATTTCCATCCGGGGAGAGTGTTATTGTAGCTCGACGCCTTAACGAGAGTAATATAAGCTGATATCAGAAATCATGATGACATTTGTGTACCATAGCTGTGCCATAAAAATGCTAATGTTGTTTCTCTGACAGCGGAGGAGGTGGCTGGAGGATTAGACTGAGCGCTGCTGATCTTATTAGATAAAACACTGTCATTACACTCATTGCTTGGTAGCCGCAGTGCTACACAGGCTTTTCTCTGCACGCAGGCTTCGCTCATAAAAACACCAATACCCGGGGTTCTGTGTCGATGTGACGGGATTACAACGACTCCTGGCCAAAATTGATGACGTTTAAAGTCATTATCGTAGACATGACCATTCAGAGGCCAAGTTCCAGTAAAGGATGCAACGTTTAGGTACTGACTATGATGGAGGCTTTAAGGTAATGGTGTGTTTTAGTGAACAGAGGAGCAGTAACATCAGCACGTCTTAAAGGCTGCAGGGCTGAAAGAGGTTGTATAAAGCTGCTAAAATCCTGGTTGTTTGTGGATTAGAAATGCCTTGTTAATCTTATTAGATTAAAGAGTCCACCAGGGTTTAATTCACTTTCTATTCAATCCAGTCAATACGTGGAGAAGGATTTCCTTTAATGCGAAACTATAAAGTGCCTTTTCAGGAAAATGAACGTTTCCTCTTAAATAAATGATGAAAGATGGAGAACAGACAGGAGAACTAATCTGTAGACATTAGTCCTGAAACGTTTTGTCTTTTACAGAAAATCAATCAATAATCTGATAATTAATTCTTCATCAATTAAAACTTCTTCACATTCCCTACATCCAACTTCTTAATTGTAAGGATTTAAATGGTATCTGTATTGGTAAATACTGTATTGGTATCATGGTAAACTGGAGAACTTGGATCGTTGATCAGACAAAGGAAGACATTAAGACCTCCGTTGCCATGGTGAACTGAGACATCATTCAACAGAATGCTGCGGTTTCACAGTAATGTCATGAATGTCAACCCGAACGATAAGAGTGAACGTAACCCCGACATGATGTGCATACACACTCCCACCTTTAGCACACACACACACACACACACACTTGTAAACACTTGACCCTTACAGGAAGAACACAAAGCACCACCTACACACTGTCAGAGACTTAAAATACATACGTTGCACACTAGAGTAAACACGCTGTCCATAAACATGTTCGCTACACTCCCACACACTCTCTTGATCTCCTCTCCGCCCCCTCCTCTGCCTCCTCTCTCGCTCCGATTATGTCTTTCTTTCTTTCCCTCCGTCTGTTTTCCTCTCCTCTCTCAGACAGTGGAGATGGTCGGTGAAGTGAGAGGAGGAGAAGGCGGTAATAAGACCCCTCCACTCCACATACACAAACAGGAGATGAGAGGTGACAACCGCCTCGCATGCTTCCAGACATCCTTGTCTTTCTTTCTTCCTCGACCTTCCACTTCATGCATGTGTGTCTGGCAGCATGTTTGCTTCGGATCTGCTGCTGGACGTTTATGGAATGATATATGACGTGGAGAGAGGATGTGAAGATAGGGTGTGCTTTTGATAGCAGCATGCCAGCCCATTAGACTGTTTTCAGGCTATTAAATAGGCTTTATCAGTCACTAAACGCGCCATAGATGTGGGTCAATAAGGGCCTTCTACACCCACTAGTAGGTTTTTATCATCTATTCACATGGTAGATCACCGAAAGAAGGTATAAAAGAACACAGCAGTGACTTCTAGCGACCGTAGTAATGACTTTCACCTAGTAGACCGGAGTTTTTTGTTGCCTAAACCTAAATAAGTTGTAGTTTTGCTGCTTAAACTTAAAGAATATTTTTTGTTTATGTTCAAAATGTGACGTTTCATTCAGTTTTACGTGTTAAAAAGTTTTACTTTTAAGTTTCACTTTCACTTTTACAACATAGGCCTCCACTGACCCTCATCTTTGGTGCTTATAGCGACTGCTAACGCCGGTTTAATGGCCTGATGATAGTCGAATCGGGTGCAGCATGCTGACCTTGTTATCCAGTGCAGGTGATTGATCAGGCTTTATGTGTTTATCTAATAGCATTGTAACCAGGTACTAATGCCTGCTTTCCTTCGGCCCATTTACACACAACAACATTCATCTTCCTCCTTTATTTTATTTCAGTTTTTTGGAGAGAGTGGTCGATCCATCTTCCAGGAAGGCATCACTTGTTTGGTGTTAGCAATAATTGCAAAGAGAAGGGGAGGAGGAAGAGAACCACCCTTCAGCTGTACATCTTGTTTTGGAATCGCTCCGTTAACTTTATTTGAAAAAGCACTTCTGAAAAACAACTTTCCAATTGTTTAAAAAAATCTGACTTCAAACAAACAAAACAAATATCATCACACAGAGACGCATTGAAATCGTTTGAGAAAATTCAAGTCCACCATGATGTGTTGTGGAGTGTCTCTCAGAGAGAGAGTGAGTAAAAGTAATGAGTCAATAATTGAGCGATATGTGGAATCATGGAGGGGCGTTTTAAAAACGGGGGTCTCATTGTTTTAAAATGAAAAACAGCAGCGAAATGAGATTAACCTTTTGTGATGTTAATTGTGATATTTAGGCCGTCATAAATTTAAAAAATGAAATGTTTTTTATCTTAAGTAAATCATTTCATTGGATTTCTGTGGTGCCTTTCTCTGCTTGGGGCTTCTGAATGCTTTCCAGCAGAACAGTATTTGCTTTTAAATGATGTCTGCTCCACAGGAGCCTTAAATCTCCACTCCAAAATAAACCCCCGCTGGCACCAGCCGCACCACCTACACTGAACAAAACGACACGTTCAGAATCTGCTCTTCACTTTATTCAAGACAGTTGAAATAATATCTCACTGTGCTGTATATACAAATGAATAGAGACAGATAACTAATTTAAATAAAACTACTTATCCTCAAGCACTGCTTATACAAACAATCATCATGAAATTAGATTCATTGAATTGACTTAACATATCTTGGGTCAAACTTTTTTTTTTAAATACATCACTTGGTTGGGTCATTTTTTGCAGTGTAATGGTCTCTAAGCACGAGGAGACCCCTGGGATACATTTGAAAGAAAGAAACCCTGAGCAGTGTGTGATATATCTTACATCTCTGCCCGAGTCCCCAGAGCTCCGTCATTACAGAGTAATTATTCCTCAAAGCCAGGGGCAAAGTGCGTCACTCATTTACTTACAGAAGTGGAGGAATTAGAAAAACACCAAAACAGTGTTTTTTTGTGGCTTTCATGTCAAGTTTAGCAGCTGGTGTCAGGTCTCTGAAGCTTAGTTTAGATGCTCTCAAGAGAAAATGTGATGCGTCCTTCCTTCTCTAAACCTGCCTCCTAGAAATGACATTTCTTTCTTTTCCTAATTACCTTGTGATGTGAAATATGATTGCTGCCTGCATTATGTTCCTTGGCAGTATTTGTCGAGTGTAGGCAGTGCTGCATTTATGTACCAGATACCCACATGTCGTTGGGTTTAGGCAACGGGAACAGAAACCAACCATTATTGCTGCTATTCCTACATGTTTAATAATTCCTCCTAGATGGGTTTAACTCTGTTGTGCTTACATGTCTCTCACCATCAATCTTAAATGATGGGTGAGTGGCGAGAACATCAATACCGACGAGCTCTACAACCATGAGTCAGCTCAGTGTTAACCAAACATTACATCAATATCTAGTTGTTAAAAGGCTTTAGTGTGGCAAGATGAGGTTTTTAAATTAAGGCTGTCAGAGTGGTCTCTGGACAATATTTGTCATTGTTTTGTGTTGTTAATTGATTTTGAAAAATAAATATATATATATATTTGCATAACGCAGCATATTAGCCCACTCCCATGTTGATAGGAGTAGTAAAGGTCCCATATTGTAAAAAGTGAGATAGTCATGTCTGTTATATTATAAAGCAGGTTTAAGTGCTATATAAATACTGTGAAAGTATTGAAACGCTCAATATACAGAGAAATACGCACAGCCCGTATTCAGAAATTGTGCGTTTGAAACAAGCCGTCAGGATTTCTGTCAATCTGTGATGTCACAAATATACAATATTTAGACCATGACATGGTTTTAAACGTAAACATTCTAAATGTGTCCCAGTTTATTTCCTGGTTGCAGTGTATGTAAATAACATCAGCTGACAGGAAGTAAACATGGACCCAAACTGTTGCCTAGCAATGTAATTCCGTTGCAATTCCGTTGAAATGAGCTAAAACGGAGCGTTTCAGACAGAGCATTAACATTAACATTACAGCATGTTAACATGTCCTAGTAGTAACACAAGATACAAGTATGAACCTGACAATGAGCATAATATGGGACCTTTAAATACTTTTAAATACATTCTTAACAGATATAAAATGTGGGATTAGTTTGCGATTAAATAATTGAATTGATTGACAGCCCTAGTCTAAATACACGATGAGGCTGCGGGGACCTAATACCGTAAACCAACTTCTGTTACTTCAAATGCTGCACTACCACACCGAAATCAGATGTTATTTCCTTCATGAAATGTTTGCTCTGAGATACATGCAGTACATTTAGATATCTGACAGAGGCCACAGGTCAGTGGAGCGGGACCTTTTGAGGAAGCGAGTTTAAAGACACTTTGACAGTTTAGTTTCAATTTGTTCATTGAATTCATACTTGGTGTTTTCAGGCAGATTGCCTGTCCTCTGTAATTTAACAAGCAGCAGGTGTCGCGGCAGGAAACACAACCGACTGTCAGACAAACACCGGGTCTGGTGAGAATCCTTAAATTAACAGGTGAATTGTAGGGACTTCCTGGTGATTGCAAACAAGTAATTGCACCTAGATGAAGACACTAGTTTCCTGAACCATTTAAAAGCATTTATGTCAATGTAGAATCATTTTCTGTTAAATTAGGAGACTGAATATTCAGTCCTGAAACACACTTCTAACAATTTCACTCAGGAGCATATTGTTTATAGCATCATAAACCTTTGCAAGCTGCCTGTGTTTTGTCATACATCAATGAAAATTAGCATATGAAAGGATGTTAAACCTCTTTATTGGTGGAAATTACTAACCATACATTACTTTTTAATGGTCCGTGTCCATACCTTTATTGCACAGTAAGCATGCGAAATTGGTCCCTAAATTAAATTTCCAAATACTGCTTACGTTTTAGTTCTTAGAAACAATATTGCCAGTGCTTTCAAGTTATAAGTTCTCATCTTGTTTGCTGATCAATAACATGTGCTTTACTTCTCTGCTGTTTCACTCAGGAGACAGGACTGTCCGTCTGCAGGGTCGTGGTTATTTGTCGGGTTATAGATCAGTAACACATGCTCTTCTGTCTGTCGGTCATATTCATCTCTCTTTTTTTTAACAACTATCAGGGTTAAACTACACCTTAATGTGTTTCCGCATCAGCTTGAGTCTATACTCTGATTGAACATGAGCTGACGCTTTATGAGCCCCCACGTCTCCATCTCCAACACATTAACAAATCAGTCTTTAACGGATGAGCGAAGAGCTCCCGCCCACTCCGTCTCTGAGGTCTCTAAGCACGCAGCAGTTGGCTGTTGTCCAGTGGTCATTTAGAACATGTGGCTCCCGATATTCAACTAAACATGCCCTTGAAAACAATAACAATAAAGTGTTTTCTCCTTGCAGCCTCCAAGATGCAGGCGTAAATATGCACAATGGGGGAATATTAAGTGTTTTTATTTGACCTTTTAAATGAGCATGATGGTCTCTTGAGAGCAAAATCACTTTTGGGAAAATAATGGTAGCACAACCAGAATTTGATGGAGGGGTTAGGGAACAGTAAAAAAACAAACAAACATGAAGACAATTCCAGTTTACACCACATGGCCAGAAGTACATGGACACTTACCACATACTGTTGGGTACTTTTGGTCTTGCTTTTCATAGTTTGGTCCAGGTCCCAAGAACCCAATTCCCAATGGAGGTAAACCTCAGCAATGATATTTTATACAATAGTGTTCTTTCAACTTTGTGTCAATAGTTGTGTACCAGCCTACCTTACCATACCAGCCTAGTCTCACAGCAAAGCGTGTAATTAACCCGCCTGTCCGCGGGAAGAAAGCTTGTCAGTGTCACGTTTTGTGTCGCTGAGACGTGAATATTACACGGCTGCATAACAGTGCAGTGTTTTGTTGTCACATGACGGTTGTCATGTAGTCAAACAAACACAGGACTTTCAAGCGGGAGAGCAGTGTTTTTGTTTCTGTAAGTTCCGTTAGTGACGTTTGTCACATGTTTTTATAGTGACCGTTGTCCGTCCCTGCAAGAAACTCCCTGCAGCTAGGTTTAAACATGGCTGTTATAGCAGTAGATCAAATGTTTGAATCCTTTACTGAAATAAGATGTTTGTTTTTCTTACTGGCCTCTGAAGCTGCTAGAAGGTTGTACTTGGTTCCTCTCTGTCTTTCTCCCATGGGTGTAATCAGAGCTTCAGACCACAGGGGAATAATGGATTTGGGTTTGGTCAGTCCATCGGCGGGACAGGGAGATGGATGGATCAGTTAGTAATGGCTTGATAAATCAATGAACACGTAAAACGATGAGTTAATGAATGGATGGGCGGATGGAGAGGGCGGGAAAGATTGATGGTAAACAGGGGAAAGGCATTGACTGACCATGACCAACAGATAAACTCTGAGAGGAAGACGGCTAGTATTGATCTGGGATTGGTTGATATATAAAAGAGTTATAGCATTTAATTGTTCATTTTGTTGATAGTAGACGATCAGCAGTAAAATGGAGTCATAGGACTGGCATGTCTGATGACAAGAACGGAAGAACTGATGATTTCCATGACTAATTATTCTGTCATTTCTTTTGATTAATACATGTTTCCATGTAATTTCAGAAAATGGTGAAAAATGTCCAGCACAAAAACCCAAAAGAAAGTCAGTTTATGATGGTATTAACGAACAAAACGTAGAAACGTTAGGAAAATATTTTACAATTCGTATGTTATCTTAGAAAAAGTTATTCCAGTAAGACGTGATGCACGTGTTCATTTACGCTCCAGTATTTTAAAAATAAATGTAGCCCGGTGTAAAACAGTCAAGGTGTAAAAAGTGGAAAGGGTTAAAACAGTCAAGGACTAAAACCAGTTTGCCTAATAAAGTTAGGTGGATAAATCTAGAAATTAAACTGAAAGTAATTTAGTTTAATGAAGAAAGAACAAAGGTTTAATTAAAAAGTGATTTAGTCATAAATAAGGTAAGATGTAAATGTGTTAATGAGTAGTTAAACTAAATAGATGTATATTGTTTTAAGGTAAACAGTGGAAGTGAAAAATACACAGATTGTGCCTTTAGTTTCAACTAGTTTGTTGTGATTGGTTACTGAAGTCATCAGTCAATGACACCTGTGGTGATTGGTTGCAGTTAGAGGAGAGACGCGGAGAAAGAGAGGAGAGGAAGGAAAAGCGTAGACAGACGCGGGAAAAGAGAGAACGACGTAGTGGGAAGAATTGTTGAGTAACGCTGGGTTTGATAGCCTGGTGAACGTTTATGTAAACAGGAGAAAAGTGTAGCTGTGAACTATCACACCGTTTTGCTTTTATCACAGTGGATTAAGTGAATGTTTGGTGTGAGCTGTGTCGCTGCTATGCTAACGTCAGTAAGTTGCTAGCCACGAGGACGGCGTTGCTAACT
>CAKAOH010041638.1:16893-39475 GCA_916701665.1 Sebastiscus tertius | reverse complement strand
GCTTCCTGCAGACGTCACTTTGACTGTTGATGCGGTTGCTAAAGACCTTGACAGGTACTTTATCATCTACAATCAGGGGAAATCTGATGTCTTTACTTTTCTGGAGACTTTCTTTATTCCAGGCTGACTCTGAATGGTAGTTTATGGACATACATCCAGCTCAAAATCTTAATTGTTTTATGCCACAAATCAGGAAGAGAGTCCTTAAATTCAAGGTTTCTGGGCCTGTGCTGAGATTGTTGAGAGGTTGATAGAAAAGTAATTTGCAATGTAATTATTGAGATTATTATTATTCAGTTATGCCAGGAACAGGTTGTTGGAGGGAAGGCTCATTGCTCTCTCTCTCTCTCTCTCTCTCACTCTCTTTCTTTCTTTTTTGTGTTCTCACTGTAGCCTGACGTCCATTTGTCTACAAAAGAAGCAGGAGTGTGCAGAAAGCACTGCTAACGGGGTGAGAGAGGTCATCAACCAGCTGCAGAAGTGGAGCCAAACAGTACAAGCTGAACCATCATCACCCAGCCAGGTAAAACACACCAATGTGCCCTTACATTTATCTATGAATCCATTTATATAAACCCAGAATATTAATTTATATATAACAGACAACTTAAAAAACTTTGTTACGTCCTTTTTTATAAATCTGCACAGTTACGATATTTGATGTATTTGCAATAAATTTAACAAACAAAGATGTAAATGTCATCAAGAATCCAATCTCATCTGTTCAATTCAACTCAAAGGATAAGGACGACTTATTCCGTACTTTTATTGTAATACAAGACATGAAAAGTTCAAACCAATAATGGGTTTGTTCGTCTCTTAACACTGTCAGACATCCCCAGCCTGTCAGAGGCTCTCAGCCCAGAGCACATTGATTCTTACTGATCTATATAATCTGTAAAAGCTGGACATAAATATGGGGGTAGTTCCCATGAATGCAAAAAAAGACCATCTATCCAATCCCATCTGGACCTGCACTTTGTGTTAATACCAAGACTATTACCTTTTACTGTATCTGGCTTAGGACAAAAACCTATGATCATTCTGCCCAGCAGGACTTTAGAGCTGTTCTTAAAATGCCACCGGTCCGTCCTCTATTCTTCTTCTTCTATTCTCATACCTTCTCTTCTGTCTGGTACATGCTGAACATAATGCTGTGGCTAATTCTGTCAAAGGTTTGCTCTTTGGCATTACTAAAGATCATAAACATGCTGTGACTCATTTTTCCATCAGCTTCACCGGCTGCTGCCAAAACCTCTGAGAGCTGGACTCCAACTGTGCTCTTCTGGTTTTGCCAGTCGTCTTAGTGATGGTTTTAGTTTGTTAAAGTATAGTGATTATACTGATGACTATGAAATAACATGACGATCATTTATTAATGGCAAAGTGATTTACATTTTCAGCTTGTATATCTAACCTTAAATACAATTTAGGATTCATTTTTGAAGGAAATATCTCAACAACTGTTGGATTGATTGTAGAGCTGCAACGATTAATCGATTAGATGTCAATTATTAAATTAATCACCAACTATTTTGATAATCGATTGATCGGTTTGAATAATTTCTTAGGGGAAAAAAGTCGACATTCTCTGATTCCAGCTTCTTAAATGTGAATATGTTCTGGTTTCTTTACTCCTCTATGGCAGTAAACTCAATATATTTGAGTTGTGGACAAAATGAGACATTTGAGGACGTCATTTTGGGCTTTAGGAAACACTGATCAACATTTTCTGACATTTTATAAACCAAACAACTAATCCATTAATCGAGAAAATAATCAACAGATAGATCAACAATGAAAATCATCTTTAGTTACAGCCCTAATCGATTTGCTGTGACATTTTGTACAGACATTCATGTTCCCCAGAGGATGAATCCTAATAACTTTGATGACTCCTTGATTTTTTATCTGGTGCCACCACCAGGTCAAAATGTTCACATATCCTGTGAAATATCTCAACAACTACTAGATGGATTGATACACAATTGTGTACAAACATTCACTGTTTCCAGATGATTTATCCTAATGAATGTGGTAATCCCCTGACTTTTCCTTTAGTGCCACCAGGAGGTTGATATGTGTGGCTTTGAGTGAAGTGTCTCAACAGCTATTGGATGCATTGCCATGAGATTGTGTATATACATTCATGTTCCTCACAGGAGAAATTGTAATAACCATGACTATTTAAATTCTGAAATATAATTTACCTGTGAAAGGGTCTTATGTATCTGTCTGTGCTCTCATAGGCGGCTCTGGATGAGGGTTTGAAGCTTCAACAAGGTCTTCGTGAGGTGCTCGCAGAACGAGATTTTCTTCTAAACTGTCTGGGAACAAAAGTGACAAAGAAACTGGAGAAAAGGGCCTCAAATGCTCTCAGTAAAAGCACACCTGCACTCGAATGCCTGGTGAGTTTCTCCTCAGTCACACAATTGTACCATCCGATGTAATAATGATGGTAATACAAGGATTCTGTGGTTAATATTTTTGTTCAATTTAACAGGTTTCACAGATCAGTCAAGGTTGTTGTGAAGATGAGTTGGAGAAAGATTTGCCAGGAAGAGTTGTTGAAGAAACTTTTAGAAGTGGAAACTTAGCCTCACCTGGTGAAACTACGGCCATGCCTGCTTCTCCTTCTGCAATAAACAACAAGGAAAACTTTGATCACAATGACGACAAACCTGAAACCAAAGACACTTTGGAAACAACCAAAGAGAAAGTCCCTAATCAATTCTCATGCACAGAAATCCCAGATGTTTTCAAATCACAGCAGTTAACATCAACTCCACCAATGAAGGCTTATTTTGCACCAAAAGATGATCCTGTCACATTGAACAAGGATAGCAATCCTTTAAGCAGTGGGCACAAGACACTTTCTGGAAATAACACCTTAATGCCAGACTCGCTTCCTACTCATAACAAGAGTTTAATAGCTCGGCAGGAGAACACCGAATCACTGCAGGAAGACACTACCTCAACCCAGGACTCAAGATTGTCAGCTATAGGCACAGACGATACCAAAGAAATCAATTCAGCACACTGTGTCGCACCCCTTGTTGCAACAAAGCCTCACAACGTCCCCCTTTATACCCCTGAATATGTATCTGAACATCCAGCAGCACAATCAGAGATATTTACGGCAGATACAGCTGCTCAAGGACAAGAGAAATACTGTGAGGACAACAGTGTGACCCCAAAGAAAGTGTTTACAATAGTGTTGGACATAGAGCCACATGACATTTTTGGTCCAGGCTTGAAGAGCCCTCATCCAGCAGCACAATCAGAGACATTTGAAACAGTTTCTGATGCTCAAGAAGAGGAGAAACACTATGAGGATGTCAGTGAGAGCTCAGATAAAGTGTTTACAATAGTGTCGGACATGAAGACGCCTGAGTTTCAGCCACAGGACAATGTTGGCGCCAGATGTTCACAGGGGGCAGAGCTTAGTGATGCACAACTCACAGAAGTTTCAAGTGTTCCTGAGAAGAAATCTGGGCTCTTTACAACATTATCGAGTCCTGAATCAGATGAAACAGACTTGAAGTTCCATTATTCAAAGAGCGGTGCATTAAATGAGTCTCAAGTGGTGGACTTGCTGCCAGAAAAACCCTCGGCGTTAGTAAATACAGAATTGGAGGAGTCGACAAGTGCCGAGTTATCGTCCAAAGAAGAGTCAAAACGCCGTGAATTAATGCACAATAAGGTGTTGAATTCCTCCAAATCATGTGGCACTGTTGCTGAGTGTCAGCTCACAGGTGCACATGCGGCAGAAACGACACCTCCGGATGTGAAACAAGAGGAGATGACAGATTTCCATCACGCCGAAGAGCAAACAATGAGCTCAGTCTTGTGCACTGTGAAGGGGGATGCCTTAAATGCTACGCAAATACCTGCTGGTGACAATAAACAGGTGACTGTTGTTGACACTGCACAGGATGCAGGTACAGGACAGGTGGAGATAGCAGAGGGAGGAAACACACGAGAGGCAAGTGACCCTGAACGCCCCGAGTCCAAACTTTTAAATGTGCCAAAACGACGAGACAAAGCTAAGCTGCCATTTGAAGAGAGTTGGAGGGTACCGCCGTTGCTGGAGGACACAGATGTGACACCGAGACAGGTAAATGTCAGATTGATTTTCTACATATCTTCCCTGAATCATTCTTCTTCTCAGAGTTTTGCTTCACTGTCTTCTAATGCAGTGGTTCCCAACCTTTTTCTACTTGTGCTCTTCATCACCTGTTGCATAAGTCTACCACTAGTACACAGTTCCACCAAAAAGTGATGTTTTTACACTTGTTTCTGAAAGGCCTGATGAGTTCAAATTACAGAAAACAAGTGTTTAGGGTGCCATTTAGCCTGCAACAGTGGTAGTAATACATAGTGGAGAGCTAACAGCAAATGAGAAGACAGAGAGAGAGAGAGTAGGAGGACATGCAGGAAGGTCCCAGCTGGACTCAAACAGGGGATATTGCGATTAAATGGTCAGCGGCCAGTAGACCTCCAGGCTGCCAGGACGTCCCATAAAAGATCCTGATATATAACGTGATAAAAAGATGTGTTATTTTCCAAAGTCAACATCAATGGTGGCTGCTCTCCAGCTTTTAAAATCATTACAACAACAAACGTTATTGAACTTGTTGCATGAATTTGAAAGCAGGCAAAGGTTTGTCAGATGTCTCAGCTAAATCCAGTCAGTTTTTTCCTTAATTACACTCATCACACTTTGACATTTCCAAACCTTTCTCCTTTCCTCATCTTACCTTCATGTCAGAGAGGGTGTGTCCAGTGAAACTTTGGCATTTCTGACATTTCGCAAGTGTTATTTTATCCTAAATTGAGTCCTAAATTTGACTTTAATTGCTTTTAGTAGATCTATTCCTCCCACCATTTGGCATTTCCATGAGACCCATGTTGCATATTGCCTTATTTATTGCACAGAATGAATTATAAACTGCACATCACCAAACAAAATGATGCAAAACCGTGTGCAACAAAACACAAAATTGCATGTTTAACATTAAAGACTAAACATTAAACACTAAAGCTGCATTCACAGTCACACCAGTTCAGTCGTTGCAGCGATTCGCCTCAGGGTTGTGCAGCGAGAGTGTGGGAGAGTCACTTTAATGGCCCATTAACTGCAACAATTAACGTCTTTTGTTTCCTCGTGGCTGGGCTGTACAGCTCTGGATCGGCTGTTACGTGGAGACTTCATGCTGGTGATGCTCACACTGCCCGTCACGTACAGTAACAGAGTAGATTTGTTTCCAGCCATTAGATGTGTTTTGATAAGTACAAGCCACAGTGCTCAAAGATATTGAGGAATTTCTCACTAAAACAAACTGTCATTAATGTGAGTAATAGCAGCACACCTCCTCTCTGTAAACAGATGACATTTGCTTCAAAGGAGTGTCTTAAAATATACCAAAATATAAATGACAGATTAGAGTGATCCTGATTCAGGGGACAGTTCAAATAAAACAAGATAGAATCATAAAGAATGGACGATAGCAGAGTTCACTTATTCTTATTTCTTTTGTTAATTTTGCAATTCTAGATGAATGAAAATTATTCCATGAGATTTAACTAGAAATAATAAAGCAGGGTTCAACATTAATGTTTTTTTTTCACTTGCCCGTTCAGGCAAGTGGATCAGAAATCTACTTGCCCAAAGTCCATTTTTACTTGCTATACAAATTGGTTTATTTATTAGCGGTTATCAAAGACCAAAGTTATATGTCATGTTTAATCTTTATTTAAGTAAATTAATCTGGAGTTTCGCCCACATCCGCTAACGCCACCTAACTAAACTCCAGTTTCCAGGATAATTGAAATGCACGCTTGTGCTTCAAGCCATAAACTTTGTTTTTACAATTTTATTGTTACTGTGTATGTGCAACTCTCAACAGAGATGAGAAAGAAGCAAGATGGCTCACTCCTTCGCTTCTTCCATCATCAGCTCCAGAATAAAGAAAGTCTTTTTTTAAAACTTGCCCTATCAGATAACCGAGTTGCTAGATTTACTTGCCTCTGGCAATCGGGCAATCCTGAAAACCCCAGTAAGGAGTGATTCTTTCAGACTGTGGTTCAAAGTGCATTAAGCGTTTCTAAATAAATAATTGTTCCCTTCATGATCATGGTTATATGCACCTAAATGTTGACACCACTTTTAAGAATTAAATATGTAACTTAAACGGTACAAGATATTCTACTTTGTGCTGTTTTTCCCCAAAGCAAAATCAGAAACCTGCTGTGTGTTTTTTAAATCCTCTCCCCGCTCTAGCTGCTCAAGGACACACCTTGATCATGGCCAAAATATTTCACAAGGCACCTCCCCTGTTTGTAGTAAGCTGGCAGCTCGTGTCATGTTTTGGTGTTTGCCCTGTCTAACCAAGTTATAACAGATCACTTATTTCTTTAGAGAAGAAGGGAGGTACTTTATAGATGAATAGACTGAAGAGTCCTTCTCCCTCGGGGCAGACTGCTCCCTACTCAGGCACATTCTTGTGCTAAACTGTACTGACTCGCCGGGCCACCGGCAACATCGTGATATTCACCACTGTGTAAGCAGGGAAAGAACAGGAAGCTCATTATTTTCTGTGGACAAACACGGGGAGGAAAGAGGCTAAAATGTGTCACCACCCCCGTCTTCTGTGCATGTAGCATCACATCCAAGAAAATATGGAGCCCGAGAGGACGGCGCCAGGTCTGGCAGCTGATCTGCAGCCCGGGGAGGCGACAGGTGAATCACCAGAGTCCTCCAAACACAAGTCTACCATGCAGGATGTTTTGTCTGAGATCCAGAGCTTGGTGGAAAGAAGCAACATAATAAATGTGAGTAGCAACTGCTACAACTCAGAGTTACATGTACTGTTGGCTTTTATTTTGCACAACATGTTGCTGTGGGTTAATAAACTGATTTGTTATGTGAACTTTTTAGATTGTGTGAACAAAGGGTTAAATTCTGAACTGATTTGGAGGAGTCAAATTAAAAAACAGGTTATGAATTTACCGTTTGTGCCACTGATGCGTTTCCTGTAGTTGCACACGGCATGTTTAATGGACTTAGAAATGAAAATAAGCATTTATGTTTTAAGCATTTGAGTCTTAACTGCAGAGCTCAAAGTGTCCAGAAAGTGAAAGAAGTCTTATCAGTTCAACAGTGAACAGATAAGAGCAGCAGTGTTTTGATGGATGTTTGTTTATATTCCCATGATGCCGCTGACAGGAAGGTCCACAGGATGGACCCGTGAGAAGCAATGATTTCCTGCAGGGTCATTAGTGGCTTTAATTACTCACAGTATACAGTCTGTGACTTGCACTGATACAGTTCGACCCTTTTTTTGATGCCAAGAGCGATATTGTTTAATTTTGGAAAGACTATCCATCATGTAGACATGTATAAACTTGAAAACTAAAAGTAAACTAAGTTTAAGCTTTGGTCATTTCTGGTGTCCCTGTTGACCATTTGGTAAACAAATGCCTTTTAAGCGATTCATTTTGCTAATAGACAGGAATTTAATTGTGCTTGTTTTTCTCTGGCTTCTTCACATTATTGTCATCGATATGTCCAAAATAAAAGGATGTGAATGTCGAATTGATACCACAACCTAGGATTTTTCAGATCCAGGTCTGGGAGTTGGTGGAGGACGACTGTGTTTCCCAGGCATTCAGCTACATGTCATCAGTTATTCCAATGTCTGGCTCTTTTTCCCAGCGTTGTTTCACATAATCTATAGTGTCCTTATTCAGTGATGTGATGCCATAATATAACTTGCTTATAAGACCTTTATTGCTCTGAGTTATGAGCATCAATGAATATGTGAATAACTATTTTTTATTTTGTTTGTTATCATAGCGGACACCACACATAGATTTGAATTGGTACCTGAAGTCCTCTCCTGGTGAACCAGAGATTCGACTGGTACGAACTGTCCAAAAAGTTCTGGCATGTCGTTATCAACCAGCACAACTCGATGTCACCGCAATGGTCAAACAACTACAGGACGCAGAGGTATGCACTTCTGTTTACCTCCTTTTACTTCATTATAAAAATGTAAACTTTTTTTTCTAAAAGAAGTCAAATGCACATGGATGTACAAAACTGTCAAATCTTTGTATCTGATGCCTGTCTTGTCTGCTGTAGGAGTACAGGTGTTGTGTGCAGGATCAGGTGGCTATCATGAAAAGCATGAATGGTGCGGTTTGTGACCCGGATGCCTTGAAAAGAGTTGAGGGACAGGGGAGTGCTGCGCTGCTGGATGCCTCCGCCACAGTGCAGGTGAAAGCAGCACAGCTGGATCAGGTCAAACAGTATCACAAACAGATGAAGCTCACCAGAGCTTTCCTGGAGGTCGTAGCAGATGAGAAGGACAAGATGAGCTTGTGAGTATTCCTTTGATTTGAAAAGTGAGCTTTTTTCTCTAATTAACATCGACTTAAAGGGCGGGTCTATTATTTTATTTGTATTTTTTATTTTAGGTTATTACATCACTGTGTAGCTTCCCAGTGGTGTTCTTTATGTATTCACATCTGACCATTCAAATTTTGGTCAAAATACTTATATTTTAGCATCAAAATGCTATTTTCCCAAGCCCATCTAAAGGCTTTTTCCCACGTGACCTGACGTAGGTTTCTGCATTAACGTTACATACAGTAACTTAGATGGCGGTCGGCACGCTCCCAGTTTGGAGAAGCAGACAGAAGTACCTGCACAGAAGCTAACAAATGTACTGCTGTGTAGACACCACGCTAGTTCGGATCCGAAAGTCACACAATAACAAAAACAAACTAACCGATCGATGCAGCGGTAGACCAGCAACTCCCGTGTTCTGAAAGGTAAAATTATTGTTTTTGTGAATGTAGTCGGGTGGCTTTGAAGAGAGTGATAAAACGGCTTCAGCCACCAGACTACATTCACAAAAACAGTAATTTTACCTCACAGATTGCGAGAGTTTACATACAACCCCACTTCAAAAAATCTGAACTAACCCTTTCAGTTATTTACAAATTTAGCACAGCTAAGGTTGACTCAGCTAGTGCTAGCATTTACATTATTCATAACCTTATTGATTAGCTTTGATTAGCTTACTTTGGTAACCTACTGTATGTCACTGCTTCTTGCAACAGCTGAGTGGGCGTTTCCATTTGAAAAACAATGGAACAGAACGCACATGGATCCGCCTTTTAATAGTATTTGTTTGTGTACCTGATACACAATACACTCATATTCTGTTGTTGTGTTTCAGAAGTACTTTGGGAAGCAGTGCTCTTCAAGCTGACAAACTTGGCGCCCTGCTGCAAACCATGGTTCTGAAAAAACACATGATGGAAGAGCTCCTCCAGTTAAGTAGCCAACTCTCGGTCCACTTGAGCGACGCTGAGAGTTCAGGTGCTCTTCTTGCCCAGCTCGGAGATGTCCAGGAGGAGTGGAGGCTTTTAGAAGGAAGCATCAAAAGAGCTCTGCAGCTCGCGTCTAGCGCCACCTCTCAATCCTCTCTTCTAATAAAAGAGGCCCGACTGCTTAAAGCCAAGCTGGATGCTCTTCGGAAATCCGACTTTCAAAGCCACGACGACAAAAGCGCTTTAGAGTTTGTTTGTCTGACCACAGACCTAAAGCTGTACAACCAGCTTTATCTGCACTTACAGTCCCAGTCAGATGCTCTGGTCCATTTCTCTCTGGGTCAGAAAGAGACGGATGAGATCAAACGTAGTCTTCAGGAACTGGGGTCCTTGCTAAATGTCGCCAAGAGCAAGCTTGACACATACAACTGTGGCGGCATTTCTTCAGCTAAGATCAACAAGCAAATACAAGACCTGATCATATGGGGCAAGCAGGCAGAAAATCACATCTCTATTGGGAAAAAGCTGTCTCTTTTCCCCGAGGAGGCTCGCATTCAGATCGCTGAGATGAAGAAATTTCAGACTGATATTTGGTTCAGAAGATCCAAGATGCAAGTAGAAGTTGAGCAGATGAAAGGTGGAGCCTCTGATCTGGAAAAGGAGGAAAGTGGCCAGGTGTTGAAGACAATAGAAGACCTGTATGACGCCATCGCTGACAGCTTGGATCATGTTCTTGACACCATGAAGAAAAATCTGCAGGAGAGGGAGAAAGTGTTAAGCCAGTTTGCTAGCATGGACAGCTGGCTAGCAGAAACGCATGCTAAAAGAGACCCCTGCGCTCACGTTGACAACGTTTCAAAAGCTGACGTCAGAAAGCTGGAGAGCGAGCTGAAGAGTCACAAATTAGCCACCGTGGAGATAGAGAGCCAAATAAAACAAGTGGAAGCGATGGCAGACAGTTGCAGGGAAATAGCTGTAGGGTCAAGTCCAGGAGAGAGCCGCTACCTTGTCAACAGACTGTCAGGCCTGTGGACAGAACTAGACGGATTGCTAGCTCAGGAGAGAGCAGCCAGCTGGGAATTAGAAGAGCTGATTCACGAGCGAACCACTTCAGATGAAGAGTTATCGACCATCCAGGCGAGCTTAAAGCAAATTTCCACTGATCTGGAGCAGCAAAGGTTCCCTTTGACACAGGAAACCCTTTCAACAGTTGCACTTTTGAAGCACATGCTGATGGAGCATCAGTGCCAAGTACAAGAGCTACAGCACTGCCAGGAGGCCAGGAGAAGCTCCCTGCTGTGCACCATCGGGGAACTGCAAGACCAGTGCAAAGCTCTTAGTGGTAACGCCATCGAGCAAGACAAATATCTGCACCTGAGGTCACAAATGGAGGAATCCAGAGACATCGCCAAAGAGCAAATCCAGCGCGCCAAAGATGACACAATCAGCGCAGGTGAGCAGTTCAGACTGTGCCAAACACTCTTGGTTGAACTTCCTTTGGTGAAGACACAGTGTCAAGAAGCAGCGGACCAATTGGAGGCAGTAGCTCAGGAGTTGGACCCATCTGAGCTCAAATCCGAGAATCAGAGGATTCACCGCACTGTGGAAACTTTAGTCTCCTGGGAGCATTCTGTCACAGGTGATATCAAAAACCTAGAGGCCAAGCTTCTGCCAAGCCTGTGTTTTTCCTCCGAGCTTCCTGCCTTAATGGAGCTTTTCCAAAGAACAAGAGTGGAGCTGGAGGGAGCCGAACCAGTAGATCCAGATGAAAAAGCAATAGATATTGCACTAAGAAGGAACTGGGTTATTTGGAGAAATATGGAGTCTGAGATGAGGGTGTTGGAAGGTCTGGGACGGAGAGAGAAAATTGACCTGAAGAGCTACAAGGAACTGTACTCTCTCAGGGATGCCACCATGCAAGAGTGCCATTTACGAATGGTAAGCTTCAATGTTCTGGAGCCTACTTTTGATAACTTCGCAGTTCATACTTTTGTGTGTTGTTTCTCTAAACTGTGCTTGATCATATAACTTGTATCCAACAGGAGAGTTTATGCCAGGCGAGAGAAGCCTTGAAAGATTACCAATGGGCTGCTCAGGGAGCGATAGGCTTCCTTCACAACGCTGAAGCCACCTTCTTATCAGCTCCTGGAGGGTTTCTTGACTGTACTGAGGAACAAAGACAGACTCAGCAGGCGCTAGAAGCTCTAGAAGATGGATTTCAGGCTCACATCAGCCACCTTGTGGATCTGGTGCCCCAACAGCCCTGTCTGTCCCGCCCAAAGACTAAGCAGCTGCACATCAGCATCCTCAGTCAGCTGATGGTGGGAAGAGCCATACTGGAGGCTCAAGCTCAGCTCAGGCTGGAGTCCCTGCAGAGGTACTGGCTGCTGTTTCCTCATTGAAGAGCTTCTGTAAAGATGTTGTTGTGATTATTTCTCTGTTTTTCTAAGTAAAACAGCTAAAAGACAAATTTCATCACAGGTGTGTAATGAGACAACAAAGCCACAGGAAGTGCCATGAAGACATACGTCAGCGTCTTTCAGCGCTGGAAGCAAAGCTTTCAGAATGTGCTGCAGAACAAGTGACGTCGTATGGCAAATGTGTTGCCCAACAAAAAGGAGCAAAGGTAGGTTGGATGCAACATCAAAGCATCCTCACTGAGCCGCTAGCACAGCTGTAGACTCTCGGTCCTGTTTTTACCAGTCTGGAGTACCACCTATACCATTTTCACAGGAATGCACTGGGATTTTCTTTACCAACATGTGTTACATGTAGAAGGAACACTGCCTGATTCAAACTTTTAATTTGAGCTTAATTTCATGTCTTCATAAAGCTCCTGATGGAAGGTCTCCGCAGCCTCGCAGGTAAGATAGAAGAACTGCGAGCTGGATGTCCGATGCAGGGCTGTGGGGTCGGGAAGGACGGCGAGCTGGGCGCCCTCTGGAGGCGCTGGGTGTCACTACGGCGCGGTGTCGGCCTCCTGATGGCACACTCAGAACAGAGAGGAGAGGAATGGAAGGACATCACTACAAGTGTGAGTTTTACCAACAACAAATCCTTTTGCAGCTTTTGCATCTAAATATGACCTAATATACAGTAACATGTATAAATGAATGCAAAATTAACATAATATTTTTTTCTGTATTGTATTTTCTGGCTGCCAAATGTGTGCAAGAACTGAAGCATTAGTGCTTCTATTAAAGCCAGGTCCCTCTTTGCCTTTCTCTTAGGAAAGGTTTACTATGTTAAATGACTTTTATTGATTTCTGAGACAAAATTGGGTTATTATAAAGAACAGAAAATGTAACATATAGATATATTATTCTCTTTAGATGGAGCAGTGTTGCAGCTTTTTGGCCAGTCTTCAGTCGGAGGTTCCCGACTCTTCCGCTGTGAGCTTCACTCAAGAGGAACCCGTGGAGCTTCTGGCTCAGGCTGAGATGCACCAGGCCGGGCTGGAGCAGGAGCAGCAGGCCTTAGCCTCCCTGGAGCACCGACTGGAGCACGCCCTGAGCTTATCTAGCTCCCAGGAGCCCATCAGCCCCGGACCTGTCGGCAAAACACTAGTGAAGATCCAAGAGAACGTCAGGAGGTGAAGTTTGTTCATTATACATGTGGAAAGTGATTACTCATTAATGTCGGAGATGCTGAGATGATACTGCTCTTCCACAGCTTGAAAGAGAGAAACCTGCTGGTGGTAGCTGCAGCGCAGGCCGAGGAGAAAGAGAGGGAGCAAGTCCAAGAGGAGATAGGAGAGTTGGAGCAACACATGTTCGCCCTTCTTCCCTCGCTGGACGCCTGTTCGAATCCACGCAAACAACAGGTCAGGCTCTTATTTTATGCTTTATAGTCCAAGCTTTAAAATTGGAGTGTGAGATTTGTAAGAAGGCAGTTGAAGTGATATTTAGAAAAGCAACTCAAGAGTATCTTTGAATCTATTTAACTTGTGTATGTTTGGTTATTTATCAATGATATAATGGTTTTAAGTGATAATAATAATATGTTTAAGATACGTTTCTTTAATGTCAGGGTCTGCTTAGAAGCCTTCACAGTGTCAGTGAGAAATATAAAATGTGTTCTGATGCAGCGACAGATCACATGTAGCTTCAATAATTAGATTAAAGACTGTAAGTGGTCTTTTCAAGTCAAAACTGTACGGTCTAAACTGTCTCATATGTGTGAAGTCAGCAGTACAGTAAATGGTTTACTGCCTGTAATCCTTCTCAGAGCATGCTAAACTTGTGAGGGGCTGCTGTAAGCTTACCTTCAACCTTTAACTGGAAAATTAGTTCAACTAATTTGGAAAGAAATTTAGAGCTAAACTTTTGACCCCATCTTGCCCTCTTGTCTTTTATATATCCTGTCCTTCTGAATTTATTCTCGTGTATCTCCACACTGACAGGAGCTCAGAAAGGATCTGTCCTCCCAGAAAGCCAAACTCAAATGCATCATGGACGGCGTGGAGAGCCGGTATGGTGAGGCACCTGTTGATATCAGCAGACGGTTACAAGAAGTTCAGCTGTCTCTACAAAGAGAAGAGGACAAGGTAACTGGAAACAGGAATCCATCCTTAATATCACATGAATGATCTCTGATTTTCTAAATGTGTGTGTGTGTGTGTGTGTGTGGTCGTTCTACAGCTCATGGAGAAGAGCAACCCGGTTCAGAAGCTGGCTCGTCGAGTGGTGGAGTTGGGATCTGGCCTGGAGAAAGTGAAAGCGTTACTGGAGCAACGGAGTCCAACAGTCAATGAAGCTCAAAATGTACTCAAGGTGTGTGTTTGTGTGCTTGTGTGTCTATGTGTGAATGTTATATAAACTTGCTGATATGGTTTATTAATGATTCACCACTTGACAGAATATACCACTTTTTTACCTGTTGAATTTCACATTTACTTTGAACAGTTGGCACAACTGAGTTTGAGGTAAAAATCTGATGTTGCACACATCTACCAGCCACTAATATTAGCCTCTACTAGCCATGTTAGCTGTTGTGCACATGTATGCAGACAATAAGAAGAAAAAACAGTGTAGAAAGTTTGCAAAAAAATAAACACAAAATAACAGATAAGCAGTCAAATCAACTGAAACAGCCACTGCTTCCTAAGAGCTGATGACAATCCAGGATTACATTCATTATCACTTCAAAGCCCCTTCTTACTTTCCATTGTTTGTTCTCCAGCGCGTGTGGGATGAGCTGGATGCGTGGCACAGCCGCCTGACGGTGCTGGAGAGCGAGGTGCAGGATCTTGCGGAGGAGCATCCAGATCAAGCCCACCTGCTCATGGACCAACTCACCCAGCCACTGCAGCTCTACCAGAACGCATCGCAGATGGCCGAGCAACGCACCGCTTTCCTCAGCAAGGTCAGCCATACTGTGTTATATTGAAAGAAGGGGAAAGTGGTGATGTGAGGTCAAGGAACAGACGCGTACATCGATGTGGAAAGTGGCTTCTAATAATCTAAAATCAATTCATAAAACGTCCATTCTGCTTCCTTATATTTTTAGATCCCCGCCTGTCTTCAGGAGTTTGAGGACATTCAGTACGGCGCCACCTGCTGGTTAGATGAGGCCCAGTCGTGGCTCAGTGTTCCCTGCTCCTTCACAACAGCCAGAGGCCTCCAGAATCATGCAAACTCCCTGCAGGTCAGTGATAACAAGTAACAAGCAAACCAACACATTTTGTATTGTGCATTAGTTTTAATGGAACATATTGTTTTCTGTGATGTGTTTTCATGGGTACCTCGTCATCGTGGAATGTATGCAGACCCTGTATACATGCTGTATTCTGCTTTTATTTCTTTTAACAATGTATTAATTGTTCCCACATTATAGTATAGTTTTCTTTAATGTATCTCACATGTCTTCACAAGTCAGGCTTTATCACTCACCCCAATAGACATGATTCAATATTGACCACAGTATCCACAAGTATGTTCTCATGTTTCATGTTAATTATGAATTTAATTTTAAATCCTGGACTACAGCTGGTCCTGGACGACTCCGAGAGGATCAGACACGCCCTGCAGGACTTCAGGCCAGCCCTGGATGAGATCTCTGCAGTGTGTGACATCACCACCCACGAGGAGAGGGTGAACCAGAACGACCAACAAGTCCTGAAAATGCAACGCAAGATCCTCGAGCCGCTGGAGCAGCTCCTGCAGGCTGTTGTGGTAAGAGAGGAATTTCGGGTTGTTAGTGACCCCAAATGGCCGTGAGAGGAATCTGCTTTATTTCCTACATGCTGGCTCCTCCCTCTCAGTGAGCAGATCTAACACCTGACTTCCAATTGGGCAGATTAACTGACTTCCTGGATGAAATGTTCTCTTGCAGTGTGGCCACATTTTGAGATTTAGGGCTGTTAAAACAGACACATACATCTATAGACGGTAGTTAGGAGTGGAAACATGAGAGAGAGCGTGCAACAAAAGTCCCCAGACACAATTGTCTAGCCGAGGCTCCAAATTGATACAAGTTACAAGTGAAGTTGCTGAGAAAGTTGTCTGGCAATCTTCATTTCAGGCAGTGGAGACGATGGAAGCGGAGCTGAAGACCATGGAGAAGAATGTCCCAAAGATCAGAGCGATTTTATCCTCCGTGGACAACTCAAACATATCTCTGACGGAGCATCTTCACAACCGACAGGTGATACAATGCATTCTTTTTATAGCAAAGCACACTGTACATACAGTAGAACATGCAAACTGCTGTAAGAAATATGAAAGACTTCAGACTGATTTTAAAAGCAAGGATCAAAAGAAATGTGTCTTAAGGAAGCATCTTTTGTATATGGTAGGTAGGTTGTGCATTTACTGTTTGTAGATGAGTCTAAATGTAGATGGTTGATTGTCTCATTAAGGATGGAAGCATACAGTGCATCCTGAAGCATAATATGACACCCCACAACGTCTTCACAATACCGATTCGACAGTGTTCAAAAATGAAAATATGACCGCTTGAGTCCCACTCATCCTGCTAAAACAGTTGAAAATCCATTTTGTAGCTTGGCCATGTGAGCAACTAAGAGTCAGGATTACTTGATTCTGCTGCATCAGTTTTTCCTCATTTGTTAATGTCTCTTTGTTCTGTTTCTACCTGAAGGTGATCCAGGCCAACGTGCAGTCGATGCGGAGGACGTTGGAGGACATGGAGAGATGCAAAGGAGAGCTTCACCTCCCACAGGGAGCCGAGGAGAGCCTGCTGGTCTTCTCCAAAGCCAGACTGCTCCTGGAGCCGCTGGAGGAGCTGGAACAACTCACCCACGAACAAGCCACGCTGCTGGAGGTACAGCAGGAAGTCCGAATACAACTGCACAAGAGATAAAATAACTGATCTGTTACTGTAGAGAATAGGAGAGTTGTACCTTTATGTAATGTTTCTTCACACTCAAGGTTGCTCTGTATCTTTGTTAGTGGAACCAGTGTGCTGATCTTGTATCACTCTTTTCTTTCTCTCTTTGACTAACTTAGAACAAGATCAGGGAGGAGGAAGGAACCTGTACGGATCTGGGCATCGCCGCAGTCTCTGATACTCCTGAAGAAGTACAGCAGCTAGACAGATCTCCACAAAGACGCTTAGTCCAGGTAATAATAATAATAATAATCAAAATCATCATCATCAAACACCAACTTAATCAATAACTCTAGTGTGATGTTTGAATTTAAGACCAATTAATCATGTCCTCTTTAATCATAAAATCCTTTATTGTTTGTTTTTTGGGGAATTATCCTAGTATTGTTTTATTATACATACCCAATGAGTGGCAAACTGCATAGTGTGTCTTTTACATGCCATACAGAACAATCATCTGGACTCTGTTTAGCTCAGTAGCTTTTGGATGACTGTGGAATAGATAAAGGCTGCACATAGCAATTTAAAAAAATGCTAATTTCCTGCGTAAGAGATTAGCAATTTATTGATTTGTTAAATCTGAATCTTCCCCCAAAAATAAACAATCCTTTTAAATAAATCTGTGTTCACTAAATTAACATGCATTCCCCCATTAGACTCCATTAGTCAAGCCTTTTTCTTTATAGTATTAAGGTGAATTTATGTGAATTTAAGTGAATTCACTTCATAAAAAGTACTTAAAATCACATTTGTCAGGTCCCAGATAAAATGAAAAGATGAGAACACTTCTTCTCACCGATATTGCTTGAACATTACATTCAGGAAAAGTTTAAGATAACTAAATGAACAAGTAATCATGAGAAAGACAAATTATCGCTCCATTTTAAATCATAGTTTTGATCATATCATTCACCCTTATCACTGAAAGCAGGAGGCTTTTGCGGTGTCTAATTCAGAGGAAGAGGAGGATGAGGAGAACGAGAGTTGTCACTCGTCGTCCTCTGACACACTAACAAGCGGAGGTTTTCCAGAGGTAAATCTGAAATATAATTACAGCTCAGGAGAGCATGTTTCTGGGTACCTCCTTGATTTTAGGCTTCGTTCCAAAATGTCACACTCAACATGTAAAAATTGACTATTATGAAAAATCACTGGATTTGACCTACAGCATCCAAATCCTCACAAATAGATACATTTAAGACGACACAACGTGTGTTTTTGGAATGAAACTAAAAATTTCTTGGGCTCCTTCCTCTCATATTTTTTCCTACAATATTTATATTTATTTATATAACTTAAAATATTGCTTCTCTTTCTCGTGGTGTGGAGGATTTTAGCAGATTGTTGCATGTTTATAAGAGGCTGTGTCAGGCAGGTTGTCCTGTTCCTCCATGAAACCACTCTGACGCTGTCAGAAGCAGCTGCTTGAAATATGTTGCTCCTCAGAAACCTGTCCTTTAACACTCACACACACACACAATGAAAATGATGTGTGTGTGTGTGCATGGATTGCATTTGTATATTAATCTGATTCATGTGTTAGGACCCAGAGGAGACACTCAACGCTTCAGATGTGCAAAGTGAGGATGTTGCAGAAATTCAGCCACAATCAGAAGTTAAGGTAAATCCTGTTTTTCATTTCAGAGATTGGACTTGTTTTATGAGCTCTTATCATTTATCACATTTGTTTTGAATCCTTTACATTATATTTATTTTCACCGGATACACTTATTTAGATACATTAATATGGCAGTAACATTGATATAGACAAATTATGACGTGTTTTTTTAAATTCAAAGATGTGTGCACCATTTTCTTTATTCACTGACTATTACAGAGACCGGTCATTTTCAGTAATTAATTCATTAAGCTTGATTGTCTTTCAGGGACCGGAGAGTTTGGCTGCTCAGTTTTCTGAAAGTGAAGTGGAGAAGAGCTCAAAAGGTGCTGAAACGGAGCTTTTACCTGTGAAGCCTGGGCTTCATACAAAAGAGTCTGGATCAGGAAATGTTGAAACTGGATTAATAACAATGGACTCCAAAGTTGGCAAAGCGTTTAGTCCTAAAACTGTAACAGCCGAGCCGCTCATCACTGCTGATGAGTTCACTACCAGCGCTGCCACACTGGAGCAACATGGACCAATATCACCAAAACATGTATCGCTTGTCGTCGACCCTCATGCAAAGTCCCCTCACACAGCAGCTACAGTGGAAGACACAAGACTGATTCCTGTAAGACCCATCACTCCATTCAGCGCCACAAGAGGATCTCCTGAGTTTATAGAGGAAGGAGACGAACGTCTGTCTTTGTCCAAAGCTCCCCGTCAAGATCTGGTAAGAAAAGAGACGCCCTTTAAAATGATTTTCCAACTTTCCTGTAAATTTGTTTTTAAAAAGTAGAATATTAACCCCGTCAGTGATATCCAACTTTGATTCAACACTAAACATTAGAGTTGAATCAACACAGATTATAACTATGTCTAATATGATGTTTCCTATATCTAAGTGACATTTAAATAGAGAGATAGAGTAAACTTTGTCTCCGGGGTGGGATTTGTCTTGGGCACAGTGCTACAGTTTGTTGCTTTACATAAAAACGCATCATAAAACATCTTAAAACATAGAGATATTTGACATTAACAACACGGCACCTTAAAAAAGACCCTGTAAGAATTCAAGTGCTTCAAATATTACGCAAAAGAAACAGTAAGAATTGATTTGTTTGTTTGCATGTTCCCTTGTTTCTCTTCAATGTCCAGGATGCTGTTGATGTGTCGAAGAAGCAAAGGGAAGTCGGCACCAGTCACAGTGGTCTGGTGGAAGAATCCCAACAAGCCCAGGAGTCGTCTGACGATCTGCCGATCAGGTAAAAGAGAAAAGACAGAGTGCCAGTCATACAGTAGGAATTGCTGACTAAGAGCTTTACAACGTCCATGCACATAGCAGACCATAGACTCAGGCATACTGAGTGTTCTCTTTGGTCCCCAGCTTGGCTGGACGTGCGGAAGATGACAAGGAGCGGCAAAGGTGGAGTCGACTTTATACCCAGATCTCTCAAAAACTGACCACTCTGAAAAAAGTTGAGGAGGAGCATCAGATCGGCTCGGAGGATGGAGGGACCCATGAAATGGTAGGAATATACAGAAAAATAGAGGGGACCAACAGGAAGAACTTTGAAAATTTTACAATATTATTAGATTATTATGGCTGTACCGAATGTGATTTTTATTTTCTATAGCTTCTATTGAGGTTTTCGAATGAAGCTTTGAATGTCTGTCGTCATATTTTATGACGTCATCACCCTAAAAACAAAACAAATAAATCCTAAAAAAAAGCCTAAATTTGAATCAAGTGATTTATTGGATTAAATGAGTTAGTCTTTTTTTATTAAATCAGCTTCTTTAGTGAATATAAGTCGTCTGTGTGTACCTCTGTTTGTGCGTGGCAAGTGTGACAGCAAAGTTTTTGAGAGCAGTTAAAATATAAGGCTAAATGCAAACAAATATGGATTGAAGCAGAATATTTTGTTGGATAAAAACGTTGTGAATTTTGGAATTGATTACATTTATTTATTTTTTTAATAAATTATGACTTTTGGAAATAACGAGTCAGTCAATCCTACACAGCCACCACTGGAATCTAATTCTACAAATAGTATGATATCAGTGTAGCCTGATTTTTATCTGAAACTGTGCAGAAATACCAGGTTTAAACAGAGAAAAACCTGCAGCATTCAAATGTTGATTTAGAATTGAAATGTCAACGTTATGAATGAAGCTTCGAATTATTTGGTACAGCCCTAAAAATGATGGTCCTCTTTGGTTTCAACTCCTTACACTTTGTACAATCATCCTTTCTTTTTTTCCTTCACTCTGTGAAACTTAAACTACTAATTCCTTTTTCTGCTTAGGACCCAGAAAGGGAGCTGATATCAACGGGGTCTGCTTCTGCTGTTCTCCAGCAGACACATGAGTCCATCACCATGCTGAGACAAGTAGTACGTACAATAGTAACACAGGTTAAATCTTAGCGTACATGTGTGTTCCTAGTCAAAAGGACTTGTCAGTAGATGCAGAGATTGTTGACTCTTTTAAATAATACACTGATTTGTTACATCCTAACAGTTGAGTGATGGTGATCACCATGCATTTGGTTATTTCCAGGTGAGCTCTCCAGGTGTAAATGAGAGGTTGTACAAGGCTGCACGGAAGGTCCTCCTCTGTCTGGACGCTTTGACTGACCTCCTGTTAACTCCCGGTGAAGACGACCCACAGCTGATGCTGCTGCAGCAGGAGGTGACGGACCATAATGCTACTCATATAAGCACACATATACAGTGTAACTCCAATAACTGCACATTTTGCTAGCTCTGTATTATGTAAAATCTACTGTATTTACAAAAAACAGGCACAAGAAGACTGATAAAGGACTGAATTTGTTCAGCTCTCATTCTAAAAAGCAAGTTTGTGATTAATTTCCTGCGCAGTGTGTATCAACTGAGCTGGTGACTCTTTCTGAGCTGTTGAGTAAAGTGGAGTCGGAGACCAAACCTGCACTTTCGAGGGAAAAACCAGAAGCTCTCGGCTGTTTGACGTCCCTTCAGGATTGTCTACACTCGGTCCAGCAGGTCTTCACCTCGTCCCACAACCAGCTCATTGAACATCTGGGACACACAAGCCAACATCAGGTTTGAAATACAAATCAGTCCCAGAGTTTGATATATTCCAGTATATTATGTCATTTCATATATTATGTCATTTCTCTCACAGCAATAATTACCATTAAAACATGTTTATGGGCTGAAATGTGTCTTTTATGGCTTTGGATGTGATTTATTATTATGCTTAATGGCTGTATAATTTTTATAAATCTACAATTGTAATTATAAATGGCAAAGAAATCATTTGTTGAATGTTGACTTAAGTGAATGATCTGAATTATTACTTTTTATCACATAGGAGCTCTCCTCCAACCAGCTGTGTATTTTGGACGAGTTCGAACTGGGACAAAGTGAGATGTTCCCCAGCATAAAGGATGCTCCCAGTTTGGAGGTAACCAGTCTGTTATGTCTAAAACATTCTAATTAACTCTCATGACAACGATATTAGGTAACACTTTTTGTGACGGCCATGTCTATGATGCATTATAAACATACTTATAATGCGTTATAATCTGCTTATAGGACTGTATAATTATAGCTATAAGCACTCATAAATATACATAATGATTTATAACAATAATCAAAACACATTATAAAACCTCTTATAAGATCAAGTATCATAATACTTCATAATTAATGGTCACTCAGACATTTTTTTGCAAGTCCGTGTCTATAATGTATAATAAACATACTCATAATGTGTTATACTGCATATAGTATTATTATAATGCATTATATGGCATTATAAAAAGATTATAATGTATTACAACTATGGGAATTATAATATATTATGATCTTTGCAAAAAAATGTCAATGAGTGACTAGCAATTATGAAGTAATACCTGACTTTATAAGTCATTATAAAATGCTTTATAATGTGTTGTGATTATTTTTATAAAACATGAGTGCTTATAATTATACAGAGCTACAAGCAGATTATAACACATTATAAGTATGTTTATACTGTATATGTGATGCATTATAGAAATGGGTATCATGGAAAGTGAGCTGTTATCAAAGAATAGAAATGTCAACCATTAAAGGCCTAAACGGCTACATTATGATTTCTGCTTTTAATGACACATGGAGAAAAACAAATTTAAATTAAAGCTGCAAGCAGCGATGAACGGGCCCTCGCCCACGCTGGCACGTCTGGGGAACACGCACGTCGGGGAACACGCTGTCGTGGCACGTATCTGTCTTCAGGCCAGGACTGTTATCAAGCTTGAGA
>CAKAOH010041638.1:0-16873 GCA_916701665.1 Sebastiscus tertius | reverse complement strand
ACACATTATAAGTATGTTTATACTGTATATGTGATGCATTATAGAAATGGGTATCATGGAAAGTGAGCTGTTATCAAAGAATAGAAATGTCAACCATTAAAGGCCTAAACGGCTACATTATGATTTCTGCTTTTAATGACACATGGAGAAAAACAAATTTAAATTAAAAACTCATTGACATAATGTTGGTGTCATAATTAATGACCATTATTTCAGTTTTCCTAAGAAAATATTTAAACGAAATACCTAATAATACCCAGTAAATTATGACTTTGACTACACCCTTGGCAGAAAAAGAAACCAGCAATACACCATAATCATAATTACAGACTAATAGCAAAGTAGGTTTGATGCAGGATCTGTGTTTTAATAATGTTTTCCTTAAACTTTGTGCTTCCCCTGTCTCTCTCAGCAGTGTGTGCTGGGCCGACATCTGAGGGAGAGTCCAGGGGTAAAAGAAAAGCTACAGCAGGCATCCCGGTCCTTGCTTCAGGGGATATCTCGCCTCCTGGAACTGGGTGAAGAATGCATACCAGAAGGGCAGATGAGCCGGGTTCACAACCGCAGCCAACTTCAAACCGTTCTCTGCAGACGCGAGGTATCTCACTGCGCTTTCAGCAAATTCTTCAACAGGCAGGCACAGACTTGATTTAGACTAGGCACTTTCCCAAGAGTGGGTAGAAGCCTCTTGATGGTTTTCAAAGACGTCCAGTGTTAAAACAACTAATGAACAGACTTCACACACCGATACTCAGAGCCTCGGTGTCCGTTTTCACTTTATTTATATCAGGCCTACTGTGCAATTATTCCTCTTCACTTCTGTCATAAATCTTGTCTCTCGGTGATCCAGAAGCTCCTGCGGATCCTCAGGTCTCAGTTGGCTTTCGTGCAGCATCTGTTCCAGCGTGAGCCAGAAGCACTGAAGTGTCAAGAGGATGAGCGGGTACAGCTGGAAGTCAGAGCCAAAGCTTTGCAGCAACAGGCTCTGGAACAGGAAGTGGCTTCTCAAAGGAGGATCCAGGTTTGTAGCGCACATTTGCTGAGGGCCATATGAATTCATACATAAACAAATGTGAATTTTACTTGTGGAATACTTGGAAAATTGCTCACAAGTCAAATGTTAAAATGGATGTGTGGGTTCGTGGTTGGAACCTGCTGCAGGAGCGGACCCGGTGGGAGGATAATTGTGGTCGACTTGGCGGGCTGCTGGATGACGTTGAAGCCTTCATCAGCAGCGGGGAACCAGAGGGAGACGACGAGAATCTAACACAGCTCCGACGAGATGCCTGCCAGGTAAAACCCTGTCACACAAACATATTGAATTTGTTTTCTCATCAGACTTCTGTTACTGGTTTCTTACATTTCCCTGCACGCTTCAAACAGCCTCTAGAGGACCTGAACTACTGTATATATGTTTTAATTCCATGAGAAGGTGAAGGGAGCAGAGTGAGGGCAAGAAGAGGAAACTTTTCTCCAGCTGAGAGAAATCTATAGTTTATATAAAACACACCACGTTGCTATGGAGTCTTTTTGTGTTGATGTCTCTGCGTCAGCTGTGATGAGCTTATTTTGAACATTTGTGTGAAACGAGCCCCTGTACTTTTTTATTTTTTTTTTATTTTTTAGGGACACATTTGAAGTTTACTGATGTTTGAGATACTACACCTAAAAAAAAATATTAATATCTGAGGCAAACTGTGTCGTTGTGGATTTTTTTCCTGGAAAGAATAAAATAATAATTGGGTGTATATACTGCCTTTACAAGTAATGAAGGCCAAGCTGAGGACCATGCCGGTTGGTGTTTTGGTTCAGCCTTCGTTTGTCACTAAATAATCCTCTAATGTTGCAGTTAATTTCATTAAAATTGTCATTTAAAAGCTGTTAAAAAACAGATGTTTAATATATTTCATTTATATTGATGGCAGGTTGATTATTTTCTTAAAATGTTATGACTTTATTCTCATTAAATTACCACTTTTATTCTTGTAATATTACTTTTTTCTTAAAATATTATGACTTCTCAGAGAACACAGATATGTGGGAAATGTTTTGAACGTGCAGAAATCTTGCTAAAACACATATGAGCTCTTAAAGTGTTAAATTAATTCACCAGAATACAGGAAATGAAGTTTATGATGCTCAAAATCTTCTGTCTTTCATTGGTCAGATTGGATGGGACAAAGACATGTGTTTGTAGAGAGACAAATAGAGCTGATGCTACAGCAGAGGATGAGTTAGTTTGAGTGGCATGAATTATGGATGTTGTGGCAGGGTGATAGTTTAGTTGTTTTGTTTCTTATTCCCTCTGTCTTCTTTTCACCTTTCTGTCATCCTCCTCCATCATTTTCTCCACTTTGCATCACAGTCGGTCCCTGCTGTTTCTTCAAATGTTAGTGTGGAGTTGGCTTGTCAAGAGAATCTCACAGAGTTTGATGTAAACTCAGCATGAGCGCTGTTGGTTCTCCTTTTCACTCAGCAAACGCTGGTCCAGCTGGATGAGAGCGGAGCTGCTTTAGGCCTGATCCTGGATCAGGGGAAGGAGCTGCAGACGGAGCCAGAGTTTGCTGCCACGGTCGGTCATGCAGGAGGCGCTCTGGAGCTGCGATGGCAGAGCGCCTACAGGCGGACCGAGCAGGAGAGTCGACGCTGCAGAGACATCCAGGACAGCCGGGCCAGGTGGGACAGGCTCCAATTTATGTTAAAAAAAAATAAAAAAGACAGATTGCTGGCATCTCTACTGTAGAAGACTTTATTATCTATGATTGTAGACCAGGCAGTTTTAATTATTACCTGAGCAGTTTGACAAATTTTATTGTCTGGAATCACTTGGCTGACTATTCAAAGGCATTTCTAACGGGTCCCTTGACCTCTGACCTCAAGATATATGAATGTAAACGGGTTCTATGAGTACCCAGGAATCTCCCCTTTACAGACATGCCCATGATAATCACATGCAGTTGTTTGCATGCAGTATAAATGTGTTATTTTTGCCTATTCTAAAATAGTGTGTTTGAATATGTCTGCATACTGGGGTCCCTAAACAGTCTTAGATTTACATAAATTGTGTATCACTGTAAAGCTGACACTCTTGTGGATTGAATGAGCCCAACTGTATTCATGTGTGATATTAGTCTCCATAGTAGCCATTTCATATAGTGAGACAGTTTTTTTTTTTTTTTCAAATTTGACCTCACTGTATAAAATGACCTGTGGTGACCTCTAGGATAATCACAGCCTCGTGAAACTTTACAGCCACAAACTAGAGACCTAGAGCATTCAGAGGATAGATGGCTTTCCTAGGTAGATTGACAATAAGGGGGTTTCTGAGCAGTTTACACAACAGAAGTGTTTGCCATCCAATTGCCGAAAAATGCAATTCTTGCAGAAATCTCCAAATGTCAAAAGTTGTTTGTCACCAAATCATAACACGGCTTTTTCTATGGTGTTCCTCAAGGTCTTGGTGTCTTAATGTAGGGATTTTTGATAATTTTTAGCAATTCTCGAGGGATAAAAATGGTTAAATTTAGCACCATATCTGTATTACAAATGGTATCAACCCAGAAATTGCTGCAACAATTTATGAGACATAATAGAGCATGGGAATCATATACTTCTATCATAATGATCTAAACCTTTACACACTTTCACAATTTATTTTAATTAATTAATTTATCATTTGTTTATTTATTTCTGATTTGGAACTAGTACAACTTGACACACAGTGCTGAGCTGCATCTCAAATTAATCTTCAGGTTCCCAGCTTTCAGATGATGTTCACCACTTCTATGTGACATCTACTGCTGACCTGCTATCTCCCCCTAAAGGCCCTCTGTGCCCCCTAAAAAAGACAAAAATGGGTGAATGAAAACGGGAGGGGAGTAGAAAAGGTTAATACAACCTTTTTGGGATGCCACTACATTAGGTTTCCGCTATTCCTAAGGATATTCTCTTGGATGTAGTCTGTAAATTTGAGTGAAACACACTTTGTTTCCATTCAAAATGTGCCACCTGAAAAACAGACCTAGGGGATTTATATCTAATATACATCCATGGCATCACAACAAAAATGAAACACATCTACAGTCTTGTTTAGCAGTATTGGACCCGTGCCTACATGTAAGTCCTTAACTCCCTCTGTGTTAAGGAGCGGTCATGTTCTGCCCCACTGGTTGAGCTATCTGTTTCTCTCATCCTCCTCACAGATTCCAGACCGTCTTTGCTTCGGTCAGTGAGTGGCTGGTTGGTGCCAACAAACACCAGAAGACTTGGTCAAACCTGGCCGACAGCTCGGACCTGAACCAGGAGAGTATTCACAATGACCTGATCAAGCTGCTGGTGAGGCTCTCTCGTCTACTCCGCATGTTTCTATATCATAAACAGAGAATGACTATTGTCAACTATGGCCTGTTTCACTCAGAAAAACATGTTTTCTCAGACTTTTTGGTGATTTGATTACAATACTTGGCACACTGTCGACACTCGCATTAAATGTTGGAAACGGAGATATTTAAATAAATCTCTTATAGACTTCTGAGCCAGCAATTTAAAATGCATCAGTCACACATGATAGATGATGTATTCCGGCTCTGGTTGTGTTCTCATCCCTCCAGGACTTCTCCATGGAGATTGAAGCCATGTCAGTGCAGAAGGCGTCTGTATCAAGGGAAGCCACTCAGCTGCTCCACCTGAGGGAAGCTGATTGTCCCGAGCTGAGAGCTCAGCTCGCCCAGCTGGAGGTCAACTGGAGTCAGCTGACCTCTGACCTGTCAAAGATACAAGAGCGCCTGCAGCAGGTACAGTATTTACAAAGAGTTTTTCACCTTTGCCGGAGAGAAAAATACAGCTTCAGTGCGCTGTAACTGTAAGAGAAATAGTTACACTGTGGTATAATCACCTCAAATAAATGACGCAATGGTCACGATGACTTCATCTCATGCCAGTGGCGTCAAATGTCCTATTAACTTGGAACATTACTGTTTAAATTCCAATGAAGTGCTGTTGTTTTTCAAAAATAATTAGGCATTGAGAAATCTCCTCCAGTGAAGGGGAGTGTAAAACTGTCCTCAATCACCCCGAAACTGATTTCAACAGAGTATTTGGGAGGACTTAGGAAGGAAGTGAAGGACACTTTTTAATTTTTTCCTCACCATTTATCACCAGTGAATGGATCCAGATATTCTACATCATAATGATTATTACAGCAGTCCTGCCAGGTTTGTCTTGCAGAAGGTTCATTTTGATGTCATACACCTTTAAGCAATAACCTCAGGAGTGAATGAAAAGATCTTATCTACCAAAGAAAGATTAAATCATTTTAGTACTGTGTGACTACCCAGCTGTATACATGGAATTAAAAAGATGTTCAAGCATTCATGTAGAGTTAAAATCCCTTTCTTCTTCTCTGTTGTCTTGTGTGCGTTAGCGGCTGCTGGCAGCGTGGCCACCGGAGAAGCTGCTGTCTGATCTGGAGGACTGGCTGAAGAAGCTGGAGGCTCGGCTGAACCGGGAGAAAGAAACGGTCCTCAAGGCCAAAGATGCTGCTCAGATCACTGAGATCTTGCAGCACTACCAGGTACTTTTAACACCACAGCCCACTTTGACTTCTTTTTTTTTTTGCATCTTTTTCAACAGCAGTTCTATTTGAAGGGTTATTTCAAGTCAGTGCTTTTATCTTACTTGACATTCAGTGAATAAGCATCTAAAATTGACATATTTGTTCATCCTTAAGGGAACAGTGTGTAACAATTAGGGGGATCTATTAGCAGAAATGTCATAATAATAATAAGTATGTTTTCTTTAGTGTGTATAATCACCTGAAAATAAGAATCGTTGTGTTTTCATTAGCTTAGGGTGAGCAGTTTATATCTACATAGGGAGCGGGTCTTCTTCACAGAGGTCGCCATGTTTCTACAGTAGCCTAGAATGGACAAACCAAACACTGGCTCTAGATAAGGCCATTCACGTTTCCACTGTAGTTCTCCTACACGCTTGGCACACAGGAGAAGTTTCAGTAAGTTGTAATCTGCAACCTCCACGCTAGATGCCGCCAAATCCTGCACTTTGCACCTTTTTAAATGATATTACTGTGTTTCAACATCGCTACGTTATGTCAAATGATAACATAACAAATAAACCAACTATATTTGCACAACAAAACACAAATCAAATCTTGATTTTTCACAAAATTGTCTTTCTTTTCTTTGGGAACAATTAGTAAAAGTAAATATTTACTTTGAAAAGCAAATATGATGGAAAAAGTGAATATTTATTAATGCAATGGAAGAACCACCAATGATTTACAGCACTAAAGAACAGTAAGGAAATGCATGAAATACGTATATTACACTGTAAACATGTTTCTGGTCAGACACCTGAAATTAGAATCAAATCCAGTAGATAAATTGAGAGGCGCCTCCGTTATATCAGAGGAGGATGATGCATACTGCTGAGAATATATGGGAGAAAACTAGCAACCTCTTCTGTTTTCCTTTCATATGAGTGTTTGTATTGATTTCTTTCTATGTAATGTTCTGTCTCAGGAGTTGAAGGCAGGCATGGTCAATGGGCAGCTCCTTCTTGACTTCCTGTGCCAGTCTGGGCCTCAGGTGATGGGAGAGGACGTCCGGGCTCTCCGCTCCGAACGCACGATGTTTGCAGAGAAACTGGGTGCCGTCAGACTGCAGTGGCTGAACCATCAGAGAGAGCTGGAGAGCCAGGTCTGTTCTTCAGCTACCGATAGACAGTAAAACACCACGACCTGTAGAATCTGAAATTACATGATGCAACTGTAACCTTTTATTATATTTTCTGGTCTAGTATTTTTATGTAGTGCTAACCAGCTAATGAGAGCTGATGTATCAAACAAAGCTGTACAGTTGCGTGGCTCAGATCTGGACGTTTCCATACAACCAAATCAAAGAATCCAAAGTTGTATTATTTTGTCATTAAAAGCTCAAATACGTTGTATCAGCAAAAATATCAGCTAATGGTTTAGATAATAAACTGGAACCCATTAGTCAAACCATAAACAAAACTCAATTTATGCCAACAACAACAGAAAAAGCTTGTGTGACTCTCCAAAGTGACTAAAAACAAATGTAATTTTTCATTTAAGACACATGACTCAGCCCCCGTTTGGCTTTGTCCCCTCAGACTCGTGAAGCTGAACAGATGCATCATACTTGTGCGGACAGAGAGAGGCGGTTGCAGCGTCTTCGCGGCCGGATAGAACAGCAGGAAAAGCAGCTGAATCAGTGGAAACGGCCCACCAGTCACACTGTGGCTCGTAAGGCTCTGCTGGAGTGGGAGGTACAGTAACGGGATGGAAGCAGGTGTATGTTTGAACCGTCTCTCCCGCTGCCGTCCTCTGATCTTGAGACCGCTCCTGTTTTTTCTTCCAGGCTGCTGTGGGCAGAGTGAAGGAGGTGGCTGCAGCTTTGCAGGAGTTGAAAGCCACACGAGTACACGTTGAAAAGGAAGAGGATCACCCTTGTGATATCTCCTTCTCTGGCCGGACGGAGAGTGTTTGTCATGCTTGTGTGGATCTTAGTCAACAGGTACAAAAACAATCTGTTAAGGCAATCAGAGACATAGAAAAACAATGCTAGAAGAAAGTGAATTAAAGTCATTCAGCAACATATTTAAGATGCATTTTCTCATAAACTACAAACAAATCTAATTGATTTTTAAATTGTGAAAATCCAGAACCATCTGCTTGTCTCTTGGAAATGACAAGAGCTGTTGCTTCATGCTTCTATAGCTTTTATACACACACATTTATACAGTATAACACATCATTAAAGCTCCACTAATCAATATCTTTATATGAACAATGGCTCAAATGATGTATACAGAATGTAATGTGCATGGGTTAGCTGGTAATGATGATGGGGATGGGATGATACAGGATTTTATTGCGGATCATATCGCTATCATGGTAGAGAAGTGAAAAATGGAGCCTGATTTTAGAAAATACAGAAATTGTCATGTAAGAAAGAACAGACTTGTTGGTATTTATTTAGGCTATTCTTTATTTATACAGGGGATAATATCGTGAATCACAATTATTTTTGCCAGTATAATCATGACATGAAATTTTCATATCAAGTAAGTTTTATTTGTATAGCCCAATATCACAAATTTGCCTCAAAGGGCTTTACAGTCTGTACAGGATACGACAATATGACCCTCTCATCGGATGAGGAAACATCGTCCCATGCCTAAAATCTACAAAGCGTTTTAGTGTCTTGCAGCTCATTGTTTTGGTTTTCCGGCCTGCAACTTTAGTGTTTTCATAACGCCGGTTTAAGCATAACTATATTATCTAGCAGTAAGTGTTCAATAATATCTGAAAATTGAGGAAAAGAGAGCTTGAAGCAACTAAATAGAAGCAAACTTCGTGGTGTCGATGCTTTGCAGTTTGTTTGGTAAAATGTATACAAAATTGAAGACCATTAAAAAGCCTTATGCTTCCAGTTTTCACAAGAAGTGAAAGTGTTGGATACTTTTGATAATACAAGTTACCTATGATTTTAGCATTTTATGATTTAGCATTATTATTACAGCATTAACATAATAAGTGAAGAACCAGAGCAAATGATCTACCCGGGATACCTTGAGGATTATTTGTCAATATTCTTACATCTTTCATATTTAAGCAAAGTAACAGGAAAGTCTTGTGTTTCTTTAAACAAGGATCCTGGCCCTCAATAAAAAAAAATAAATCCCTCCCGACTGTCAGCGATGCTGCATCACCAAACATCATCCTGTCTCCTTTTGTGGTAATTTACAGATGGAAACTCTGAGACCGGCTCTGCAGCAGAATGTGGAGGAGTGGAGTTCTTTTGAGAGAGATCTGAGGGAGGTTTCTCTGCACGCCACCAGGGTGCGCTGTGCTCTGCAGCATCAGCCTCTGTTCTCACTGAAGCAGGCAGAAGGACAACTGGACCTCCTCCAGGTGAGCAGAGGCGCTGTCCATCATATCTGGTACACATGTGCACATGAAAGCTCTACAGCTGCACCTGTCTGTAGTTACTCTGAAACAGCCAGTTGTAACTGTATGAAGTTAAAAGCCCCTCCATCTAGTTTTGACAGATTGAGTGAAGGTGTGGGCGTTCATGGACGTCATGCACTCAGCACTTGCCACTCACTATATTTAGGTTTTTGGGGAAGTAAATGCACCTCTGAAGTAAAAATATAAAAGGTGATTTTTGTGCACAGCAACTCCAGGAGAAGGCCGGAAAAGGAGAAGAGCTTTGGGCGTCTGTGGACAAATCCTATCAGAGTCTTGTGAAGACTCTTCATCATGGAACAGCTCAGGCGCTGGACGATCAAATGAGAGGAGAGCGAAAACGGTCAGTGGCCTGAAATTACTAAAATAGAAATAAGTGCAGTAGGTTTATGGATTTTGATATCAGAAGTGCAAATACTCCTAACATGTAGTCAGATTGCACATGTCAATAAAATCATATACTGCTGCTTAATTCAACAATTGAAGCCGTACTGTATGCACTTAAACATTATAGAGTGCTGATGTATTGTGTTCAGGTGGAGAGACGTGGTGCAGGAGCTAAAGGACGAGCACATGAAGGCTGGAGAGACGGTTTCCCTCTGGCAGGAGTACACTCACCTGTCTGATCGATGCTCCCTTCACATACAAACACTGTGGCGTCAGTGGGAGGAGCTGTCGAGATCTTCGGACACACAGGCAATGGTTCACTCAGTGGAGGTGAGTTTCAATGTCTGTACACCAAAATCCAGTGATTGTTGATTTGAATTGATTGGCTCCCTGTACCCTGATGTAATGCAACAGTACATTCTTGCAATATCGAAAAGATTAGAGCCCGACCCATTTTTGAAGTCAATAACAATTTCAGTATTTGAGTCGACTGATAATCATTTCTTTACATGAACACAAAACATTTTTGTTAAGGAAAGAGTTGTGTGACGATACTGTAGGTACTGAGTGAGACTTTTTACAGGAACTAACAAGTTCTAGTTACTTATGAGTAACAGTTATTTAAAGATAATTTTTGATAACAGCTTTTGAAAAACAGTTTTGTTGTTTTTTTTTAGTTGACATACTTACGGGAGCCCTGAGAAGCAAGTGAGAAATGGTCCTTAAAGTTCCTTAAAAATGTTCATTTTTGAAACAGGTGGGGAAAAGTTTTGCCAGCTGAAAAAAAAAAGGTTTTGCCAGGATAATTTTTCTAAGCATTTGTTGTTGTAATACTCATTTCGGCCACAAGAGGCTGTAGTGCACCACTACCCCATGTTCTAAACTGGACTAAAGGCATTAATAATTTCTTCCAGTTGAGTTTTAATTCCTCTGTGCACTCTAAATGCAAGGTACATATATAACATTGTGTGTTAGCAAGTTATGTAAATTAAAACTCACCTGGAAGAAAACAATGAGTTTAGTCCTATTTAGGACATGGGGTAGTGATGTATTATTATGAAAACAAAAATCACCTGTTTTCACAGATGAAAAAAAAGTAATTTAGAAAAATGATCCTGGCAAAACGTTTTTTCCCGCCTTTTTCACAGATGAACAATTCTTTTTAAGTAACTTAGGAAAATGATCCTGGAAAAAACTTTTTTTCACTTAAGTCTTAAGTCATAAACACGGAGAGAAAACTATTTAGATCAGACTTCGAAAATAGATCACCATAATTCTTTTTCTCATTTGCCTCTCAGGGCTTCCATACACACACATCTCAACATAAATCAAACTGAAGCAACTAACGTCCACAGGAATCTTTAATCTTGACATTTCAAACAAGTTTACTAATGCAGAAACATAAGTTGGTGGTGCATACGATAGGATGAATCTGGCTTAACTCCCTTCTGAGACAGTAAGAACTCATTCCACTGATGATAAAAAGCTGCCACATCTTTGTACATTCATGTCAACACTGACTTGTTTATTTAGGGCTTTTAAATAGTTGAATTGAAACTAATTTCTGGCATAGTTAAAAGTCACTGAGAGCAGACAGAACCAAATTGATAACATGCTTATTAGAGTGCTTGTTTTTCATACAGCTGAGCATTTTTTTCTTAGAACTGACTCATCCTGAACTCTATGACTTCCATTCACAATTTCATTCATTGTATTTCTCAATGACTGCTCTACTATTCTTGGAAAGAAACGAATGGCATGCACTTACGGGCAGAAATAATAGCGATGGTCTGCTCTGTGTTTGTTCACCCGATCTCCTGTACTTGGACCTGCGTACTTCAGATGCTGTATTACGTGTTGTTTTTCACATTCATACAAAAAAACAAGCTTTAGAGCCTCCATTCATATGATTTTTTTCCATTTCTACACCACTTTAAAAGTACACTAAAAGGTGTATTTTGGAATATTTGAGTCAGAACCATTTGTGGAAAACAAGATTTCCATTTTTCAAGAGGATAAAAAGCATCTTTTTAATGTGCATTGATGAAAATAGTTGGAAAGATGATGGAAAGCAGGAAATGCTGAGTAATTAAATCCAATGAAGGTCGCAATAAATAAACATATGGATTAAAAAAACAGCCCTTATCTAACTGGTTGTTTTTTTTCTCTCACACACCAGAAGTTGCAGGATGCTGCCGAGGATTTGCAAAGCAGTGTGGGAGATGTGCTTGCAGCTTCCAAGCCTCTCATTGGACGGCTAGAACCGGTGGCCGCAAATTTAATCCAATCAGAGACCAGACTGCTGTCGCGCGACGTCCTGCTGCTGAGCCAGGCAATGTCAGGAAAAAACCAAAGTCTTCAGGTGAGGAAATTAGTCGAAATATCATCTTCATTTTACGACAATAGCAGAAATGTTTTTTCCTGCTTCTGTCACAGTTCAAGAATTGATGAAAGATCATCTGTCTAATTAATGGAGACCAGTTTCCCTGACTTTTAATGTGAAACTGTTGCTTAATCTTCAAATATCACAATTCCTGATTAACATTATCCCATTTCTCTCTGTGTGCAGGAGGATTTGGAGCAACAAAAACTATTTCATACTCGACTGGAAGCCGTTGAAAAGCAGACACAGAACACACAACATAAACTTAAGACCAGCTTGAATGACGCAGACTCTGTGAAGGTTGGTCAGAATCACTATCATTGTCCATAAATTATGTTTCTTGTACATTACTTCTTACAGTTTTGTCTGGAGGGGGGGCCCACAGTGAACTGAAAATGGGCTTTTTGTATGTACTTGGATGTGCAGCAGGTTCTCCTGGACCTCAGTGATCTGTTTCCATTACTGGTTGACGTCAGGGAGATGAGTGGTTATGTGACTCTTAACAACCATGAGACGGAGAGGCTGCACATGCTCAGCAGGCAATGGGTTGAAAGCGTGACTCGCACATCTGACATGAACAGGTTAGAGAGTTCAGTTCAAAAAATGATGCACAAATAAAAATACATAAAATGTGCAATCAGGGTTGTGTATAACATCCCCTCTTGTTTTTACCCCAGAGCGCTGCAGGCTGAGCGTCAGCGTTCCCAGAACTTCCAGGAGAAGTGTAAAAACCTGACGTCCATCCAGAAGAAGCTTGAGGAAGAATCATCATCTAATAAACCTCAAAGTTTCTCCAGCCTCCAAGAGATGCTGACTGTCCATCAGGTACAATACACTTTTCAGATTCTTTACATGTTTCATTTCAGGGACATTGATTAGATTTGTATCTGACCAAATGGGACCAGTGTCTAAATGGCTTCAGGACTCAAATTCTCTGGGAATTACGGACTTCGAGGTGCTTCATGTTGTTAGCATCTGGCACAGGAATAACAAATAACTCAAATTTAATTGACAGTCTATCTTTTAAAAGCAAAGCTAACTTCTAACTTGTTATAGGAAAAACTGGTGTAAAATTATTTGTCGATGAATTATTTGTTTATAAAGGCTTTCCCTCCCCTGCATCTGGAGATTAGTCTGAACTCTAGATAAACTGCCCATCTGTATTCTGCCCACGCGTTACCAGATGACAAGCATGTTGACCAAGAAATATTTAGCAATTAAGGCTCGAGGTAGCTGAATTAATAAGCAATCATCAGCACAAACGCATGCTTAATGTATCACCGTGATGACGGCAGAACGTTGGGAAGCTTAAGTGTCATTTGTTTTAGAAAGTCAATGTTATTTTGAAGCAAAACTTGTGTCTTAACTACTCTCCAAATGGTGCAATTTTGAGCTTTTTTTTTTGGTTTAATATGGTACAGTAATAAGTCTGTTATGATTTATGAACCTCTCCTGTTGTCTCTCACTCCCACAGAGGCTTGAGGCTGAAATAATTACTGGACACCAGCTTCTGCACGGCCTTCTCTGTCATGCAGTCGAGTCTATGGAAACAGAAACAGGAGAGAAAAAGTAAGTGATGGAAAAGTCTTCGAAGACATGAAATGGCTTTTAAGCATGTAACAAGCTTAATGAGCTTTCAGTTCCACAGTCCAAAAATACTGCTTGTATCATCTTCCTCCTTTTAAGCCTTAATTTTCCTTTAAGTCAGACTTGCTCTATTCTCTTAAATCCACCTGTTACATAAAGCTTCCCTATGAGTGACTAATGTAAGACTAGATAGCCTGTCACACAATGCATTATGGGTGAAATGAGACACTTCACAGAAGAGAAAGAAATGATCGATGCAACAGCGACACCACACAAAGTATGGGAGAAAATAACAGAAAAGGTTAACAGCATAAATCCAACAGTCGTTAGAACAATCAAAAATGTTCAGAAACAATTCAAGGATATGGAACTACAATCCCAAAAAGTTATGAATAAACAGTTGAAATAGTTAGCTAGGGAGAAGTGGCTAACTTTACTACCTAAAATCAAGTCAGTTTTAATATTTCTGCAGCACAACCTAAGACCAGAGGCCAAGACTATCCTTCTATGTCTCCTTTCAAGACCAAAATGAAGTTAATAAATTCACAGAGGATCACAGCACTCCTCTGTATCGGGAGTGTGCTCAGCTCAGCACACTCCTCGGTTTGATTGGTCGGTCTAATTCATAAGAACAGCAGGTGTTTTGCACCATATTGGCACCAGAACAGCACCTATAACTCTAAGTTATTAAATAGTTTGAGTGCACGTTGAAGAAGCTGTATTTTATTGTCAGTTGTGATTTCTTCCTCCTTCAAGGTTCAAGGTTTGCCTTCCTCTGAAGGGCTCATAATTAGATAAGACCCTCAGTTTAGAAGTTCAGCAACCAATTAATGGGGCCGTGTCAAACACACACAGTTGTTCGAGAGGAAGATTTCATTAGAAAAGGGGGAGCTTAAACTGACAACGATAGTTTATTGGTAAGGCATTATATACGCAAGACATGTGATGCATCAGTTGGGGCCAGATGTCAGACCGCAATACTTTTGTGGATTGATAAAAATGTTTTACTGATCAACTTACTTTTGGTATTTGGACTGAGACTTATAACAAACTACTACTAACAAATTGGTAGTAATCGGATCAGATCCTGTCACCTAATGACGTAATTAAATTTGAGGTTTTACGGTCTCATTCCTTTCTTCTCTTGCAAGAATCACACCACATTGGCTGTATGCTGCCAATGCAGGTGTTTCCTGCCCTGGAACATTTAGATGTCTCTTTCCATAAAGCTTCCTTAAATCAATTCTTTGGAAAGCTCCTAAATGGGTTTTTTTTAACGAAGCTAAAGGAAAATGTCTTCTCTTGCCCCTGCTGGGATTGCTACTTAAGGCTATAAAACGGTCTTAAAATCCTGCTGATCTTGTGTTGTTTTAGCAATTGCCTGTGAAGAGACTATGACAGACCCATTTGTAACTTTTCCTCTTCCATTTTATGTGTTGATTGCTTTGTTTTTTTTTGTTTTTTTTACAAGGAAAGTGTATGAAGCTAATTTCCATTTCACAAAACCTAATATCCCCATATGGATCACTGAAATGTTCCACTCATTGGATGGATGTCAACACTTCTTCACAGATCTGAACTCATGGCACAAGTGACGTGTATGAGGGAGAGCTGGTTCAACTCTGTGGCTCCGGCTGGCCAGCGCAGGTCGTTGATAAAAGAACAGCTGGGCCAGTGGAGAGTCTACCGTCGTGGCTCGAAACTTCTGTGGAAGCTGTTGAGAGACGTTGACCCCTTGTTGCCCCCTGCTGGACCTGCTCTGTGTTCACCGCATCAGCTACGAAGCTGCGCGGATGATTACCAGGTCAGTATGTATGGACGTCAGTGAGAGTGTACAGTCAGCTTCTCACATTAGAGGAATACTTCACCCACAAAATGATCATTTGTATAACAATTACGCAGCCAGTGTTAACTTGAATTCTTTAAGAAAACATAGTTTTTCTCGCATGCCTCCACAATGAACCAAGAACAGACAAAATTCTTGATGAGTTGAAGTAAATGGGGGCGCCGTTTAATTACAGCAAAACTATATCAAAACATCAGATTACAAACTCTCACACAACTTGTGCAGCATAATCCAAGTCTCATTTATCCAGTCATATTCTCACTACTTCCCAAACACATGCATCTTCGCTAAAACCTTACTATTTAACACACTTCTGACTAGCACGGACGAGTAGCGCGCCTACGTAAGTGTGAGACTAAACGCGGCCCCCCATTTACTTCATAATATTCATCAAGATGTTTTTTGATTCTCCGTGGCAAGCGAGAAAGACAGTCTTCTTCGCGAATTCAATGTAACACAGGGTGAGTAATTGTTATACAAATTGTCATTTTGTGGGTGAAGTATTCCTTTAATGAACAAAAAACGTATTATGTAGTGGTGAAATAGTTAAATGTTTATACTTTAATTTGTTAAAAATGCAAAATGATAAACACTGTTGTCCCCCCACATCTTTCCTAGTGTGTTAAGGACGCTCTGGGTCTACACTCCCCCGTGTACACCCAGACGCTGGAGGCTGGCAGACATTTATGTGAAACCATGACGGAGTCTGAGAGTCAGAGCCGACTGCAGTCAGAGCTCCAGGCCGTACAGGAGGCCTGGGAACGAACCACCTCACAGCTGGAGAGGAGAAGAGATCTGGACAGCACAACTAGCCAGGTAATACCAACACGTTTATTTAGTATTTTCATTTTTTATGTTAAATCTTCCATTAGATATCAATATTTACCTTTTAAAATGATTTATTTGTTGGTAAGAAAATCTAAATGTCACGTTTCATACAGTGTAATCAGACAACTAAATAAGTCCCAAGTAACATAAAATATTAAGCCTTTCAAAATAAAGCTATAAAAAAATCAAAACTAGAAGGGCACTCTGAGAGCGCAGACCTTTGCTACGGCCATGCACTCTCGCCTTGTCAACAAAAATGAAAAGTAATTTGTGTATCCACCCAATGATTCGGATTCCTTGACCCGTGCTTCACCCTTCCACCAAGTTTCATGAAAACCGTAATCCTGCTAACAAACAGACCGAAAACATGACCTCTTTGGCGGAGGTAATTAAATAAACATGATATAGTCCTACCGATATGTCTTTCTATGAATTTAACTCAATCAAGGAACCAAATTTACTGTTCAGTCTACGCTTCTGAACCCTAAACTACAGCCAAGGCTTAAGGCAAATCAGAACAATACAAACATTCAGAAACAGTTTTTCAATGCTGCACATAAATAAAAACACTCTTTTGCTGTAGATGTGACTGAAAACCAGTTAGTTGTCCTTAACAGGAAGCACAATCCAGTGAAACTTGTAAATATCAAACAGCTTTGGACTGGCAAAATCCAAAAGAAGAGCATCTGTGACTGTATTAACAAGGGAGGGGTCAGCTTTACATGGCCCAGATCCAGGACCAAATCCTACCCCAACACAAACACACACACACACACACACACACACACACACACACACACACACACACACACACACACACACACACACACAC
>CAKAOH010041637.1:73040-84658 GCA_916701665.1 Sebastiscus tertius | reverse complement strand
TGCAGGACCTCTGTCTCGGTGGTGCCATCAGGTGACCTTTGACGGCGGAGGCGTTACGGTCTCCGAGACACATTGAAGACATTTTTTATATGTGGGATGAACCGGAGCCCCCGGAGAAAACCCCATAAACCACCTTACCGCCTCTTCATGGTGGTGAGTATAGAAGAGAAGCACCTGCACATGCAGGACCTCTGTCTCGGTGGTGCCATCAGGTGACATTTGACGGCGGAGGCAATATGGTCTCCGAGTGCCGGTTGATCCTCTTTCAAGGACACCAGCACCCTCGTCGCATTGCCCCACGTCTTAATCAGGTCCCGGTAAATGGCCTTTTCGAGGTTTTTCAATGTTTCTGGGCTGGAATCGAAATCGAGACCCTCGACTTCGGCCCACGTTTGTTCCAAAAGGCGCTGGATGATGTCCTTGACGTTTGAAACGGTCCAGGTAACTTTTGCCTTCTTGAAGATCCGCGAGACCAGCCTCTCCAAGAACACCTCGACGCAGTTTTTGTTTTGTACGTTCCGCGCTCGCCGTGCAGAGTCAACACGACTCTTCGTCACGGATACAGGGGCAGGCGGGGCAGGCGGTGCAGCAATTGCCAAAGGTTTCTTGCCCTGGGCTTAGTCCCCAGTATGGCGTGTCTCATATTGTCGGCGAGGTCGCCGGACTGAAAGATCTGCCACCATCTGGCCAGACACAGGAAACCGAGCACCTTCCGCTGCAAGTCGGCGCGCATGTTGGCACGTATCACCGGCTCGGGGATGATCTCTGGCCCGTGTAGGATGTGTGTGTAGAGGACATCGCTTAAGACCTTTGTGAACTCCAAGACTCGACCGGGGGGAATGTTTAGGAGCGGAGTGCCGAGTCCCAGAAGATCGCGGTTGTCTGGTTTTTTCATCAGATCGTTAATCTTCTTTGTGAGAGACTTCGCTGACTCCCGACTGTGAACTTTGGAGCTTCGGTGGAATTTTTTCGTCATCTGTGCCACGATGCGATGGATGCATGTTTTGGCAAAGCACTTTGCCAAAAGCTTCTTAATTTTGCTCCCGATGTTTTTCTTGGAGCGTTTGCTCTTCTGCTCCGAAGGAGTCTGTCTTAGAGCCTCTTCGGCGATGCTCCGAGCGATGTCTTCCGCTATGTCTTCAATCTCCCGAGCACTTTGAGACTGCAGCAGCGTGTACTCGGAGTCCGGCACGTCAACCAAGAGAGGTTCGGCGATGTCGTTCAGCTGCTTCTTGATGATGATTGTGACATTCATGATGTCTTTCATCGAAATCACGACGTTCGACGAAGACGTCGCCGCATGGCGGTCTTCGGCGTCTGAGGGTTCCAGTTCCACATCTGATTCTTCGGAGATGGTCCTCTGCTTGCGCCGTCGAGGCGAGAACACCGACTTCATCTTGCTGATGAACGTCTGGCACATTTTGCAGGCGTGCAGAATCATGTTGTTGAGTCTGCTGGGAGGAGTGAGGCGCTGAACTATGCCCTCAGGACTGGAGAGGGCACTTCGGACACTCTCCGAAACCTCTTCAGAGATCAATGTCGTCAAGCTTTTGGAGTGAGGACACTGAACCGAGATGTCGACGCCCAAAGCTTTGGCAAAGCCCTGAGAGATGGTGTCGCCCAGATTGACTTGGACGTCGTCCTCAGACGCCAGGGTCCTGCTCCCGAGAGATTTCAGGAAAGCTTTTGTCAAGGCAGCTGTGATGTCCAACAGCAACTCTCCCATCATGGTCATAGTGGTGTCGTCGTGGGTGCCGGATTTCAAAAATCCCCACTGATCCGCCGTCAGCTCCTTAAAGAAGGAGTTGAGCAGCTGGGAAACAGCGTGACCGACGTTGAACTCGGGCATGATGGCTTCTGGCTGGGAAGTTCTTGATAATACCATGATGCTGATTTACAGTCAATTCTTGTCGATGCTTCGTGGAGAAATTCACTGCTTCTCTCAGTAGATAGTCTGATGAGTGAAAATAATCGTTAGTTGCAGCCCTAATTATTATTAACTAACATGTAAGCTGCATTTAAATGTTGAGGCTAATTTTAACTGCTTCATATACTGTTGGGAGGTTTAATCTAAAGCAATGCATTCATAAAATTCATACCTCTTCCTCTTGAGACAACTGCTTCTCTCAGTCGATGTGTTTCGTCTGATCGAGTCTTCAGATTCAACTACATTTGTGTGATTCTGGGACTCTCTCCTGAATGTCACTCCTTTATGATGTCACCGCTCCTTTATGATGTCACAACTGATGTCACCACTCCTTTAATTCATCAGTGTTCCATCTGGTGATGTCACGATGCAGTGATGATGTCACCACTGCTGTGATGTCACCCAAACACACACACACGTGCACACTACACACAAACGTGCACACCACACACACACACGTGCACACTACACACACACACACACACACACACACACACACACCACATTTTAAAGGTCCCATATCATGCTCATTTTCAGGTTCATACTCGTATTTTGTGTTTCTACTAGAACATGTTTACATGCTGTAATGTTAACATACTGTCTTCCTGAATATGCCTGTATTTACCCTCTGTCTGAAATGCTCCGTTTTTCATTTTGACGGAATTGCAACAGAATTGTTTTGCTTGGCAACAGCTTGGGTCCATGTGTACTTCCTGTCAGCTGAAGTCATTCACGTACACTGCAACCAGGAATAAACTGGGACACATTTAGAATGTTTATGTTTATGCATGCTTGTGTAAACAGAAGCGGTGGATGAGAGACAGCGGACAGAGCAGATCGAAACGTTGATTTCCTCCATGTTTAACCGTTTCATTGTGTTTATGCTTGTTTAACAGGTGTAATAACTTATCTTTGCTTTACACTTAGCAACGAGTGTAGCGACAACATGTCTCTCCACCGCGGCTTCTCTGATCAGCTGTTCACTGACTGCGCTGTGTGTGTGTTGATGTGTGTGGAGCTCCGACACAGAAGCTGCGGCCCTGCGTTACGATTGATTCGTTCAATTTCGGCGAGGGCAGATCAGATTTTACTGTGCATGAGTTGTACCCTAAGAGGCTGCGGCTTCAGCCCCGGAGCCCCATATGTACGTAGTACGTATTTTGCCCTGATATCGCCATCCAGTTTTTCATCTCGACGATGCATATCGTCACATTTTTATATTGCGAGGTTTCGTGGCACGATATTTCGTCACACCCCTAGTACCATTATTAGTAGGACTATCTACTAAGCACTGTCTTTTTTATCCAAGTGTTTGGCTGCACTGTGTGGAAAAAGAATGGAGTCCAGAAGCCACAGTTCCATTATTGAACCTATTTCGATGCGCTTCAAGCACACAACCAGCTGAAAGGGCGCTCACTGGATGCGCTTGTTGCTTGTTGCTGGAATCATGGCCGTAGCCGAGGTCCTCGGTAAATATTTCCTAAAAAGCCCGTTGTCTCTTTGCATCTGAATGATGAGAAACCGCTTGACTTGAATAGGGGCCACATGCACATTTAAAGAGGTCACATCCCCCAAACAAAAGACATAAAAGAGGAGGGAAGAGTAAGCATGCCAACATGTGTGTTGACTCAGCAGAGATAACATTAAATGAGAAAAGTTGATCTACAGGAGAATGACTATTTGAAAGCAATACAGAATACCTGAGGTACCCCACCTCACTCCCACCCCATAAATCAGACATCCCCACAGCGACGCCACTTGAAACATGTTCCCAAGCTGTGCATTACAGCTTCATTCCTTTCTGCTTTAAGCCCAACTGAAATTCACTCAGCGTTTCACTTAAAGGAAACTCAACAAAATAGCTTACAATAAAGTTATGTGACAAAAATACTCATTCAAAGGTCACCTGCCCTCTCGGCCCTGCTGGTCCTGGTTGTCTTTTCCAGTTTATCTTCAGGATTCTGAAGGTTTTCAGCACACCTTTGTTAAAGTGAGGAAGCAAACCTTTCGTGCATATTAACACATACACATGAGCTCTCTGGGTTGGCGTCGGCGACAGCATCCAACAAAAACTGTGTCCTCCGGTGCTCCTAATGACAGCTGCAAGATTTCACAGACCGGAGGAAAACAAGCAGTAAGAGCTGATCTGAAGTCTGCCGTCCAGCTGCCGTCTATGAGAGCCGGCTGTCAATCACTCGCGAACTCCGATCAAATGGTCAAACTAGCGCTGATCAAATATGAATCAATGTTCTGTTACGTTAATGCCTATTTCTCTCCTCAGATGTTCTCAGAATCATCTTGTAGTGCACGGTTTAGCTGTAAAAGGAGAAAGTTTGTGACCCGGCAGCCATGTTGAGATCTGCGTAGGAGATACCAAGCACCGCCCACCAGCTGGAGCACAGCCAATAGGAACGCTCTCTCTCTTTGAAATGACCTATGATTGGTCAAAGTCTCCCGTCACGGGCTAGATATTCTAACAGAGCCATGAGGAGGAGCAGAAGTCTAGTTATCTCTCAGAACACTTAAATTACAATATGCTGAAAGGTTATTATGGAATTTTTGCTCAGCAATGATGCCAACAAGTTGTTGCCTACTGCAGCTTTAAGTACAGAGCTGGAGCCAGGAGGACGTGGTTAGCCTAGCATAGCATAAAGACTGGAAGCAGAGGGAAACAGCTAGCCTGGCTCTGTCCAAAGATAAAAAAATACACCTACGAACATCTCTAAAGTTGACTGATTAAGATGTTGTGTGGCGTCTGGAGACTTTGGCCAATCACAGGTCATTTCAGAGAGAGAGCGTTCCTATTGGCTGTGCTCCGGTCATGTCACTGGAACTTGGCATTCCTTCACCAGATTTTACAGTGGTGGCGGCGTCACAAATTTTCTCAATTTCCAGCTAAACCGTGCACTACAAGATGATTCTGAGAACATCTGTGGAGAGAAATAGGCATTAATGTTCATTCATATTTGATCAGCGCTGACTAGTTTGACCATTTGGTCGGAGTTGGTGAGTGATTGACAGCCGGCTCTCATGGACAGCAGCTGGACAGCAGACCTCAGATCAGCTCTTACTGCTTGTTTTTCTCCAGTCTGTGAAATCTTGCAGATGCCGTTAGGAGCACCGGAGGACACAGAGGAGCAGGATTTTTTTCAGGATACCTGTTTCATGTACTACTGTCACGATATAGCGACCGTTTTATAAAAATAACTTTTTTTAATCATATTTGCTCCAATCTCACCTACTGATGCTTTACCCATTAATGTCTCTGAATTTAAATCTGTCTAGTTTGATTACCATTGTGTTGTCTAACATTTGATATCCTTATCACATTTTAGCTTTGTTGTTTCTAGCCAGCAGGGTTGCTATTTGTCATGGGTGGTATGTCAGGGTCAGCTGTGACATTGTGTTACAACGTGTTACAATGTTGACTTAGTAACGACATCAAAATAGATGATTTTTTTGTGTTCAGTTTAAATGTCTATGTAGACTCTATTCCTCATGCATTTTATGGCAGAGTCCAGTGGTTAAGTCTCTTGCCTCTCAATCTGCGGACCATGGGTTCAATTCCCACCAACAGCTGATTTCTCATTCTTTCAACATCTTCAATGTCTATGAATCAGAAGTTGTCTGAACTTTAAATACTGCCACATTAGTCTCACATAGCCAGACATATCTCTGCTAAATTGGCTGAAAACCAACATAGCCTATTGAAACTCAAATTTAAAACCTGGCTGGAGCCATTTCATTTTTAGACATTTTAAACAAGGGTCAAATTGCACCAATCGGAAACAAGACAGAACAATGAAACTCATCATGCACATGGTCTGTGATGATGCCCGCCAAAGGACAAACTGATGTCTCATACTTGTCAGTTTTTCTGCCAAGACTTTTTTTTTTTGAGGTATGAAAGTAATTAATTGTTCAATGGATATCAAATTGCTTTAACTATATCTATATTCTTGGTAGTTTATTGTGGTCCTTGGTATTTATATGAAGGTTTTACTTGTATTGTTTCAATTGCCCCGTTTGCTGTTACAATCGCTCCTGTAGGTGGGGCAGATGTAACATTTGACTTATAGTTTTTCAATCACTACTGTGACTCTAACAGTGCTTGTAAAAACATTTGATGACAAGTAGAACACAAATACAAGTTACCTCCATAAAAAGTGTATCCAAATAGCTCAAGAGGTTTTTGAGTAATGACGTCAAAACCACATTTTTTTTACAATTGCCCCCGGTCTCCCCTAGTTCCAACAGATATAGCCTATTGTATATAGAATTGTTAAATTTGCCAGCATATCCACAAAAGTGCTTGGCGAGCTTTTCTATAGGATCTGTTTGTGTATGCATGGCTTGGTTGGTAAAGCAATAAAAATCTTAAGTCATGAAGTTTGGACGCTTTTTGGGCTCATAAATTCCAATCACTGTGAAATATTATATTTCCACCTCGGTTAATAGTCTGTTTATTGTCAATACTGTATATATTGTTCCAACTTTTAATATTTCCCTCGTTTATATTGTTCCTATTTTTACATTTCCTTCTATTTAAATTTTTCATATTTTATATGTCTGTCTACTTTTGTTTTGCTTTTTGCATTTTGTTGTATCTTGATTTTTGTTTTAACTGCTGTTTCTTGTTTCTGCACTATCCCCTCTGCTGCTGTACACTGCACATTTCCCCACTGTGGGACTAATAAAGGAATATCTTATCTTATTTTATCTTATAAGCATTACAAGTACAAACCTGTGATCTGTGCTATTACATCAGCACAAATCCATGGCATACACGTTAAGGCATCACAACAGTAGAGCTCTAACTGTCCTGGTATTGTCCAGTGTTTCAGACACTTCCCCCGGTTAAGTCTGAAGGAAACACTGAATCCTTTTAATCCATTATGCAAGCAAACAGTCCCATACAGATATATAACTTCAGCTCAACGACTGTGTGTAATTGTGCCCTATAGCTGACGGATTAGGAGCTACAGGTTGTAATGTGTTTCTGTTAGAGCATTATAGCAAGTATGTCTTTCTTATGAGAACATCAGAGGCTGGCTGACAGATAGAGCTCTGCTAGCTTTAAAGCTTTCTTTAAATGGACTGGTATTTAGCTTCCACCTGCTTTATAGCATAATCCTATAATGTGTGTGTATCTGTGTGCATCTCTATCTTGCCCCAGTTGTGTTCCCACATGTAATGTATGTGTCCTCCTGTGAAGGAGAAGGAGACCGAGTCTTTATTCGTCAGTCCTTCTCTCTGTGGTTACATGAGTTTATCTGTCCTTTGTGTCTATACTCAGCTTTCGGCTACACATGGTTGCAATCAGTGTCATTGTGTGGCTTTACAGCCTCACTGTTGCTGTCTGTTATTTTGTTTCCAATATCACAAATCACAAAAGCATGTTTAATGGTTGTTACAAATAGGAAGTCTACGGTAATTACATTTAACTGAAACATCAATCAGGAAACAAAGAGGATGAAAACCTACCTGACTTCACCTAGAGTATAAGGGGCTACCGTGCCAACTGTACATTCATTCATTCAAACCTTTATTTGAGCCTTGAAGATCAATGAGGTTCAATGAGGCAATGATGTTGAGCTACAGAGAGATACACAGATTTAACAACCCTATCTCACGGGAAGGCGTAGAAATACCACGACATTACAAGGACATTCTGTGCGTCATGATGAAGCATTTTAGGCTTTCTGAGTGTCACTCGTACGCCACACAACAAAACTACGGTAACGTCTGCAGTTAGGTTCAGGCAACAAAACCACTTAGTTAGGTTTTGAAAAATGTTGCGCTTAAAATAAGTATGTAAAATACGAGTATAGAGCGAGTTTGGTAGGGTCATGTGGTCCAGTCCAGCATATGGTAAATGGACTTGCATTTATAAAGCGATTTTCTAGTCTTCCGACCACTTAAAGCTCTTTACACTACATTTCAGCATTCACCCATTCATACAAACATTCATACGCTGATGGCAGAGGCCGCTATGCAAGGTACCAACTTTGCCCATCAGGATCTGATCTAAATACTCATTCACACACCGATGGGGTTCAGTGTCTTGCTCAAGGGCACTTCGACATGTGACCGGAGGAGCCGGGGATCGAACCACCGACCTTCCGATTGGTGGACAACCAGCTCTGTTATATAGGGTGGTGAATGTCCATTAAGGGATGTGTGGATGAAAAGATACAGGTGTTTATCATGCCTCTGTGCCATAGTGGACCAACCAACTGTGTTATATACAGAATTCAATGTTGACTGTCACAGGGGTCTCAGGGAAAAATAATAAACTGAGTCACCATAATCTAGGTCTGATAGAAAGACGGCCTCAACTATACTTTTCCTACAACTCAAGGGAAGCTGGATCTGTTTCTGTCCAAAAATCAGAGGTTTTCTGCAGTTTGGAGATTTACAATATGATGTTTAAATGTAAATGATTCATCAAGCCAGATACCTACATATTTCTCTCTCAATATGACGCGATAGTATAACGCTTATAAAAGCAACTTACAACCATTGTGCATACTACAAAAGAGAGCAATCAGGATAGTAAATAATGTGGGATATAGGGAACACACAAACACACTGTTTTTAAAGTCACATGCATTGAAATTCATGGAGTTGGTCAAATTTAAAAACACAATAATTATGTTCAAAGCAAGACATAAAATGACATTTTAAAAAGCATTGTGTTCGTACAACAAAGAAGAGTGTGTGTATTTCAGTCTGTGTGGTAAATGTGTGGAATGGGTTGGGTGATGGGTTGAAGCGGAGCACAAATATAAATCAATTTAAAAAGCTATACAAAAAAGATATTTTTGGGAGGTTTATGGATGAGGAAGAGTTGTGATAAGAGTCGTGTTAAGGGTTGGTTTATATTTCATTTTTAACTCCGGATAGATATGTGGGTTGTAAATAAACTTGGGATGGTGTTCATATATTGAATCTAGGATGTAAATATGTCAGGTATAGTTAAAATTTTATATTAGATTATCATTCTATGATATATGAGTTAATAGAGGAGAAGTGAGAAAGGGGGTTGGGAAATATAAGTTTTACTTCTACCTACTCCTTTTTGACACTATTACTCGTTTTGTCCTTACGTCATTCATTCATTCATTCATTATTGATACCACTCAGTGTGGTGTGTCTGCTGTTAAAATCAATATCTCTTACTCTAGAAAAAAGCATGGACTTGCTTGAACGACTTGTTCAACTAGTTTAAGGTTGACAAGTTGCATTCTGGGAGAGCACTAAAGGAAAGTTGTAGGTCAGCAAAACAATAGCGAACGATGTCATCTGGATATGACACTCAGAGTAGAGACAACATTATAATATACAGTAAGTTTCTCCTATATTGTATTACATTATTGGAACCATTTATTGAAACATATCTATGCTTATTTTAAAGCCCAGTTTCTGTGACAACCAGAATATCAGGATCTACCTGTGAGACCAATATGTTTAAATGATGTCATTTTTCTTCTTCTGATGTTCTAATGAATTAATCCTGAATCTTTTTGGGATTTGAAAGTATGACGATTGTCTAGGCAGAGAGAATAGGAATTGGAGTTAGGTGGAGAGGAAACAGTAGGTTGAAGTGGAATTTTTTTTTTTAATTATTTATTCTTCTTTAACCTTTATTTAACCAGGAGAGTCCCATTGAAATTAAACATTCTCATTTTACAGCTAAACAGTAAACTACGAGATATTTCTGAAAACATTTAATGAGAGAAAGGCATTACAGTAACAGAATATTAATTCTTATTTGATCAGCGCTGCCTAGTTTGACCGTTTGATCGGAGCTAGGGAGTGATTGACAGCTGCCTCCATTGAATGAACAGCCAATAGGAACGCTCTCTCTCTGAATTGACCTGTGATTGTCTCCCATCTCCAAAGTCTCCCATCACAGGCTAGATGTTTTAAAGCCTGAAAAAAGAGCCATGAGGAGGAGCAGAAGACTCTCTCAGAACACTTGAATTACAATATTCTGTAAGGTTATTATAGGATTTTTGCCCAATGATGCTAAAATATTCTGCCTACTCCCACTTCAAATGCTGGAGGCCTGTACGTGAAAGCTCTGGCTTTTGTCTTCCTTATCATGTCCAGTGTATGCACTTTGAATCCTGCTTATTAGAGGCGGACTCCCCCAGCAAGAATGAAATCTACTATATGGAGTGGCAAGTACAGAACAACATTTCAACACCAGAGTGGCTTTTAAAAATCTTAATTTCATCTGGGGAACTGAACGTGCACACTCTTACAGCAGTGAAAAAGAAGTTGTCTTGGCCTGTGCATTACTTTGTTACATTGACTGTGTAGACGGATGTTCCCCTGGTGTTCAGGAACCTCATTTCCCAGAGCTGAAAATCATCCGCCTCCATATGGAAAGGATAAAAATATCACCTATATTTATGTGATGTGAGTTGTGCTGTGGGAGGTGGAAGTGTCATATATCTGCACCGCTGGTACTTCCTTACCAACTGGTTCCAGTCTTTAATCTTTGACAAAGATTTAAGAGGCTGTTCCTCTTCCTTGATGTCTGTCTCTTCTATGACCGTGCTCTTACCTATGTTGTCTTTATTGCCTTCACATTTCCATTGTGTGTAAATTTTAACTGTGGTCTTTTTTTATTTCTCCCTGAAGTCTATTTCTTGATCTTTGCTCTGTATTTGGCTCTGTGCTGCTTCTTCATTGTCTCTCTTTCCCTCTCTGTCTCCCATCTATTCATGTTCTCATTTTGTCCATGATGTTTTTCACGGCATTTGTATTTGGCACAGTTTTAGCGTGTGTGGTTTGGTGCAATTTGATGAGCAAAAATTATGAGTTATGCTTCATTATGCAGTCGGTAGTTCCCGTGCTCCCCGAGTGCAATGATCCGTTTTAAGCACGCTCCATGACGTTTCCCAGGGTAACTGAGATGTGCCAGTTCTTTCTTGGGGTTAATTCATTTTTGTGAGGTTCTTCAGTAATTCTTCACACCAGCCGGACTGCTCTCTCACTCTGTAGGAAAACACTACAGTTTTGGTCGGCACCTGCTGGCTGCAACGCATTCTGATAAAACGGTTCGTATGATATCTTACGAACAAGTTATTCCCTTTTTCGTTCAATTTCCTACGAATGTCCAGCAACACGTGTCAATTTCCACTCATTACATGCGTACAGTATTTTCAAAATAAACTTCCGTCTTCACAGCTAACAACTTCCTTAGGTTTAGACAAGAAAACTTAGGCTTAGGAAAAGGTCAACTTGCTTTGGATTAGGTAACAAAACTACTTAGTTGGGTTTAGGAAAAGATTGACTTGGTTATGATTAGGCAACAAGACTACAAAAGATCGATCTGGTTAGGATTAGGCAACAAAACTACTTAGTTAGGCTTAGGGAAAGATGGACTTAGTTAGTTTTGGCAAGAAAACTACGTAGTTAGGTTTAGTAAAAGATTGTGGTTTGGCTTCAAATAACTCTGGAAGTGACGTAACTTAAGTACGTAACAAGTACTTGACAAATAAATCAATGCTGACTTTTGGTTTCACAAATAACATGAACGCCGGTGTCCTGGACGAAAGTCCAGTATTTTTTGACCCACCCGTCCCCCCCGACCTCCTCACTGTAATATAATGGTACTATTTTATCATCTTACAGAGCGTAGAGATTTGCTGATGTCAGCAGGTGTGTTCAGTCCGCC